>CM040434.1:34431213-34588710 GCA_022702705.1 Papilionanthe hookeriana x Papilionanthe teres
GAAAAAACTTCATTAAAATAAGGCCTATGTTGCCTAAGAAAAAAAAAATGTGTGCATAATTTGATTCTTGGAGAGCTTGTTGCTCGTCTTCAATTGGTAATCAAGGTTGTCTAGTAGAGGGACGGGCTTACCAGAGGCAAAGGCGCTAAATAGATCTGAGAGCTAGATTAATGAACACATATGTTGAGCGAATCACGCGAGTAGTTGAGGTCATTAGCAAGTTATGGATGATCATGATGAGTCAGTCCCAGAGTGTGACGGGTCATTCTTAGTTCATGGTGATTAACTAATGAACCCAAGCGTGCACTCACGTCAATGAGTTTATGTTTTCTCTAAATTGATAGATGTGTAGCTTGCAAGAACTAGTTGTAGTATTTCTTTTATATATATTTGATTTCTTGTTTCTCTTGCATCTGTGGAGCACTATAACAAAAATAATAAGAGAATGAACGAAATATTTTCATTTTGATTTAGTAATTTAGCTAAGCTGTTATCATTCATCATTTAAAAATTTTAAAGTCTACTGTGTAAATGAAATCTTTAAATATCCCACTTCTTATAAGAGGAATTCCTTGTCCTTGATTTTAGTACTTCTACATGTTTGGATTCATGGATTATGCTAGGAGGATTTCTGAAAGTGATACTGCAATAATATTGGTACAAGGTCATAATGAAAGCCCAAAAATATTTGAAGGAGTTGTGTTCGACTCCTCTAAGCTTGACAAGCAACACACTTACAACATGGATTGCTTGAACTAGATTGAGTTATTCTTCCATTCTTCTTTAATTGCTTTCCTTATCATTCAACTTTTCTATCTTCATTATTTCTTCCACTCCCTTCATACATGCTTTCATCCTAATAGAATGCATAGTACTTGGATATATCCCTCAAGTAACCTCCTACCCTTATGAGGGTTGGTCAATAAAAAAATTCTTTATTTTTGATAACTTTAACGAGTTTATCCATTAACACTAGCATTATGGTGATGGTTAGGTAATGGTAGGTAAATGATGACCCTTAATGATATTACTAAATGGGAGGTTGATATTTCTCATTCCATTCAGTTGGCATACTAAGGATTTTAAGTGGACTTTGAGACTGATTATATTTCCTCAGCACTATAGATGGGTTAGATACTAGAAAATTTTTACTACTTTTTAAAATTGTTGTCAACTCTTACGTTTATTTAGAAGTCAATATAATTAACTTCTTGTTGGGGCCTCCTTTGTTAACTTAATGTAGAGGGATCAATTGCATTATTACACTCCACATTAATGTGATTTTTTTGGAGTTCCACTAGCTTGCCAACTTTTTGGGTTTCTATAACATAAATGTGCATCTAAATGGCCCTTTCATGCCATGGGCGAGGGTTATTTATTTGTGTGAAATATGTGATAATTTGTTTATATTTTCTTGCGTTTTCCTCTATTATTTTTCCCTACTTATATTTTGTTAGGTATTTTTATGTGCAATTACATGGTATAAGTATTAATGAGAGCTTAAAAATACACTAAGAAACATTGGAGCAAACTCAAAGAAAGTTGCTTCACATGCCTTATTGGCACCTATGTGTCATCCAAGAGCCAAGGCACCACTCTACAGATGCCTATGCACCATCCAAGTGCCAGCCCAAACTATAGGATTAGTGCCAAGGTGCCATATATGTTGTGAGAAGGCACTACTCCAAGCACCAAATAGTGGGGCGACACAAAGCAGGGAATTTCTGCGTTCCAAAGAAAAATCGATGCCAATCAATCGATAGTGGTAGTTAAGGTTGTTCCCGTCCAAGAGGCACTTCTAGCCGACAAAATATGAATTGTTTGGAAATCTTGAATCTCTCTCACGCGCTTTTGTGTGTTCTTCTTATTTTATAAATGGGGTCACAATCTTGTATAGGAGAGAATCCGAGATATTTCTAGGGTGAGTATGAGAGTTTACTCAGGACGGTACATGTGGATTTTTTAGAAGTCTAGTGCTCATAAGTAAACCAAAAATAGGAGCAAAGAAGAAAATAAAAAATTAAGGTGTAATATTTCCTAGTTTTTCTTTATAAACTCGAGTATTATGTTTACTATGTGTAATAAAATATGTTACTTATTGTTTAAAAGTATGATTAGTCACTAAATCTCTCTTATTTTTAAATTTGATGAGCAAAACCTCTAGGGTTTATTTATTGTGCCTGTGACTTTGTTGACCTCATTTTTTATTAGGGCCAGTCGGCATTTTGCTCATCATTATGTTTTAAGAGTCTACAATAATTAAAGATTTTTGCCCTACCTTAGTGATGTAAGATATGATTTATTTTATTTTGTGGTCCAGTGTCCCTGTAAGGGCAAACTCCTCATAATTAGCTACATCCAATGACATATGAACTTCTATGAAAAATCTCAATTAAATAATTTCCTTTTATTGTTTAAGATGTTACGGTTAGATGTTTCAAAGATTTGTGTTTTAGAATTCAAAACGTTGGGACTTAAAATCCAATGATGACGAGTCATGATAAGACCCATGAATACAATTTAGTAACTTTGGAAACGAGGTATATGTTGAGGATTAAATTTAAAAAATCATTGAAGGGGTTAAGTTTTGTGAATTGGGATTGAGTCAAAAAATTTTGAATTTTGATTAGATTCATTGAATTCAGGTTTTACTTGACAATTTTACTTCAATAAAGTTTGATTTGAGGAAGTTCTAATTCAAGGGTTTGATTTGAAAATATTTTAGTTTGAAAATTTTGATTTGAGGGTATTGATTCAAAAGTTTTGATTTGAATGTTTAAATGATTTGAAGTTTTGAGTTCGAAAGTATTGAGTTGAAAATGCTAAAAAGATTTATAGATGGATGTTGAGAGTCTAATTTAATATAAATTTCAATCCTATAAGAAGACTAAATAGGTAAACTAACTTAAATTTGGGTATGAAATCCCTGGTTAAGATACCCATGCTTTTTTATTGTCCCAAGTTTATCAGTTACCTTAAACTATTAACCAACAAAAAATTATGAGGTCTCACTATTACCATAGCGATGACATGTGTACTCCTTCTTAACTATAGGTGGCTAGATGTGCTTTCGCCAGTAACCATTGGTTACTTCTTCTTAGGACACTTACATAGTCAAATGGGGTTATAGGTTCAAGGGATGTTTTAGCATTTAAATATTTAAGCACTCATTCGAATTTTAGCATGTTTACTAGCTTTATAAGAAAAATCAGTACCAATTGAGTTTTTAAGTTTATATATAAAATTAATAACCCATTCAAATTTATAGTTTCTTCAATTAATAAAAAAAACTAAGTACAAATCAAATAAGATGATTAAATTTTAAGCAAGGCATATGTGAATGTATATGTGAAAGATAGAGTCAAGCCCGAACAAAATATGAACAACTTGTGATTCGATCAAATCAAGTCAAATTCACGACATACTTGACTTAACTCAGCTTGAAGACAACTGTAATAAAGCTGCATGTGCTAGATACTTATACATTTATCATTCAAATTGGCATTATTTTTTCAGTAAAAATATAAAAGAAATTGGCACCAAGTAAATCATAAAAATTACTATTTAGAACCGCTTAAGAAAATTTAAGTCGACCTGGTCATGAATATGTTTTGAACCATGCTTTGACCTTGTGATTTTCACTTCTATCATTAAGATCTTGGTTCAAGCACCCACTCATCCACTCAATTGATATTTCTTTGAAAAAAATAAAAAATTATATATATATATATATATATATATATATATATATATATATATATATATCTGTGTGTGTGTGTGTGTGTATTTATGTATGTATGTATATGTGTGTGTATGTATGTATATGTACGTATGTCTATGTATGTATATGTACGTATGTATATGTAAGTATATGTATGTGTATGTATGAATATGTACGTATGTATATGTATATATAACACACACACACGCACACACACAGTATATATATATATATATATATATATATATATATATATATATATATATATATATATATATATATATATATATATATATATATATATATATTTCTAATTTAATAAATTCTGATTTTTTTTTTAATTGCTCGCTCTATTTAAGGTTTTCTCCAGCTCTACTTTACTTGATATTATATTGTCACCTCTCAAGAAGGCATTTATAAGCTTAAGTGGTCCAAAGTTGTGAGGTTGAGAGTTATACATGATTAGAATGATTTAGATTTGAGACATAATTCAATCAAGCATGATTATTATTATTATTGTTTGTTGGTGAGGGAGATGTGAAGGTCTAATTTGCATCATATTATAATAAAATTTTTATAAATAACATACTCCAAAGTAATATATATATATATATATATATATATATATATATATATATATATATATATATATATATATATATATAAATTGATGCCAAATAAACATGCGATGTTGTGGACTGAATTGTTTTTTCAAATAAGAGATTGTGTGACACAAATTAAATATGATTGAGACACATAAAAAAAACAAAAAAAGAAAATTCAAACCAAACTGACTCTCAGCCATTCATATAATATAAATTTCATATAAATATTAAGATATCTCATAAGTTAAATAAATAATACCTATTTGATTATATTTTTTTAGGCTTAAAACAAAATACATTCTTAGGTTCTGTTTGGGGCAGCTACAACTTAATAATAAGTTGTTGAGGATAAGCTGGTTGTCTGTTTGTTTTTTGCAGTTTGAAAAAAATTGTGCTGCAGGTGTTTCTGGACAAATGATCATTCTGTTCTTGTATAGTAATCTTGTTTGAACTAGAAAAGTCACACCAATATATTTTATACTTTAGAAGCAAAAGTCCAGTACAAAACAGTACCAACTTTTATCTAATTTTAAAACTTCAAACCACCAAACCGAGCAAATAGAGATATCAAAAAAAGAAAATCAACAAGCATAATGCGCACAATCGCACGTAGAAGAGATATATTGCACGAGATGAATAATAGAGGAGAGAGGTAGAAGTGGTAATACCGCGCAGAGCCAATAATGCACACAACTACCAAACCGAGCCAAAGAAGTGAAGGGAGAGGAGAAGAGATAATACAAACCTCACCTCATTAACCACCAACCAAAGAAAATGATCCACCACATAGATTACAGAGTGCAAAGAACCACCAAAAATCGAGCGGAACAAAAGAGATGAGAGGGAGAAGAATGTAATGATCACCAGAACAACCACTCGTAACCAACAATATCCAACCGGAAACAACACCTACCCACCAGAACCACGAATCCAAAGGAGAGAGGTACCTAGGGCAAAAGAATCGCGAGAGAGGGAGCGGGGTCAAGAGACATAAGAAATGCGAGAAGAGGGAGGGGTTGGGGCAGTGGGGTCAAACCCGCGGACTCGATTTATTGAAATTTTTTAAGGATGCCTCCACGACGTCTTTTCCAAACACACGAAACAACAATTTTGGGACACGCCACACAAATAATGCCGCTCCAAACTGACTCTTAGCCATTCATAAAATATAAATTTCATATAAATATTAAGATATCTCATAAGCTAAATAAATAATACCTATTTGATTATAATTTTTTTAGGCTTAAAAAAAGATAATGTATAATGTATAATTGTTCTATAAGAGGTCACATATAAAATTTTCTAACACTTTTGATATTTCCATTTTCTGCCAAACGTTCTATAATTATTGGTGTATTAAGGATCGGTAACCGTTTGATTTTGTTATATATATATATATATATATATATATATATATATATATATATATATATATATATATATATATATTATGATTATCTAGTCAATAATCTACCAAATATTTGGAACCAAATCAAGCACCTCCAATAACTTTCTTTACTAGACGTTCACATTAAATTTTAGGTTATTTGTTCATTCAGATATCATGTATAATGTCTTATAAACATTTATATGATTCATTAGTTTTGTTGCTTCATCAAGAAATTTTTATTTAGCATAAATCATGGCAAATTCTTTAAACAATAAACATTTCATATTCAAATTCAAGATCATCCCGGTGCTCGGTTTCAGTAAGTTTATAATCAAACTGTCTCGATGTGACTAATCCAATGATGTCATAGATGGGTCAATCTGGATTCAATCATGCTCCGATCAAGCCATTGAAGTATGTTTGAAAGCTTTGGTTCTTCAATTTGATGATCCAATGAAATCCAATTTTGACATGTTACTTTATAGTAAAAGTGAGCATTTAGATGAGAGGAATCCAATAAGCATAATATCATTCAATTCCGAGTTCATTAAGATGCACAAATCATTAAAATTTCATCCATGATCAAAGAGTATTAATATGGGTGATCAGGTTATTAGAAAAGTGGTGCGTCAAAAGAACAAAATGCCCCTTCTTCAGCTCTTACCTCAGAGGCGATCAATAAACCCCCACTCTTCACATGACGGGGAAGAAGAAGTAGGAGAATTTCAAAGTTCATTATGGACAAATATCCTGGTAATAACTCCCTCCCTTCTTGGCCACCAACCATTGTCGATAACCACCTGTCAGCTATCATCAACTATCGCAGGCCATTAGTGATTATCGTCGCCAACCTCTTGCCCTGTTGACTGTTGTGGGCTATCCCTGTTTGCAAACTTCGTATCCCAAATATGGCGATAACGTCTAGCATCTGTATTGAAGACCACACGGTAACTTTTTTCCTTTGGAGTCATTGAACACTGTAGACCACTGTCGGTCATCATTGCTTGCTAACACTGAGCTACAGCCACAGGTGACAACTTCTTATGATCTATGTAGCCACAATGTGGTTGTTGTTCCTAACATCTATATTTATCTTTATGTTGTTTAAAGATAAATGTAGTGTTTTCTGCAACATCGTACACCAATCTCTTTGAGAGAGGGGCTAGAATAACTAACTAAGATCTGTGTAAACAACTAGTGATGTTATCATCATCAACTACAACTTATGTGGCTAACTAATCTTGCTATAACTTTGAATTATGACATCTATGGCCAACATATGCTATTAAAGTCACCAATTACAACATCTAATTTGACCAACTGACAATATTGCAATCACCAACTATGACTTATGTGACCAACCATTGTAGCTACGACTTCTAGCTATGGCCTTTGTGGCCCACTAACGCTATTAAAACCACCAACTACGTGCTTTGTGGCCAACTACTACTGTTACAACTTCCAACTACAACATATGTTGCCAACTGAATATTTTGTAGTCACTAACTGTGGCTTATGTGACCAAATAATACTGTTACAGCTCCAAACTACGGCTTTTGTGGCTAGCTAACGCTATTGCAGCCCCTATATATAACCTTCATGGCTAACAAATGTCTGCGTGGAGCAATTGACTGCGACATTTATGACCTACTATTAATATTATAACCAAGAACTATATTTATTCATTCAAAATATTGAATAAAACACATTATATTTTGATACATATATTGTCATATGAATAGAACTATTATATATTGTTTTATCCCACCTACAACAAGATTAAATAGATATGTTTATATTAATTAAGAGATTACTCCATCCACAAAGAAAGATATTTAAGTGACTTAGAAAACTAGAAATCCTAATCTCCCTTCTAAAGACAAGAACAATTTATGATTTTTTAACAAAGCTTCCACCATTAATTAAGGAATAAAGTTCCAGCCTTCCAGTTTCTCAATCAATTCTTCTTTCAGTAGTATTATTTGGTCCTAAACATAGTAAAAATCTCCAAGGGCTTATTTAGTAACATTTTCTTATAATTTTTTAATTTTATTTTTACAAATTTATTTATTTAATGCATTTTAACCTTTTTTTTTATTTTTAAAGATAAATCATATTATTTTAAAAACTCTCAAATTAGCATGAGGTATTTTGTATGGGCAAAAGTGATCCCAAATTACCCCTAAATTGCTCAACTTTGTTTGAAATCAAAGTCACTCGTTCTATATATGCTTCAAGTTAGTTCGACTATCGGAAAAAAATTGCGTACGTAAAACGTACACAGTGCTGTGAACGTCATCTAATAGGAGCATCTCACGTACGTATAACCTCCATATAACATACATGTAACCTGCAAAAATAAAAAGGTTACAGGGATGTTACAGGAGGTTACAGAGAGGTTATAAGGGATAAAACACGGAAATACCCCTCATGTAACCTCCATGTAACCTCCAGGTACCTCATAAAACGTACGCAGCGCTGCGTACGATTTACGTACGTAAATTTTATCCCAAACTATCAGGATTTAAAAATTATAAAATTAAATTTTGAATTAATCAAAATTTTAAAATAGCATAAACTAATATTTATTTGAACTAAATACTTATTATATATGAACATATAAAACTAATTTCTGGACAGTCAGTCATATATATTCTTCTCCTTTCCTTGGATATAAAGCCTTCCAAATCTCCTTTACAGCCATAAGAAGTCCAATATCTGCTATATCCTGCAAGCAAAGAACATTCTCATCTTACTTCACACAAATCCTTTCAGATATATAACCATAGCTGCAAACAAGCGCAAGCCACACAATTTCATGCAAAGGTTTATTGCTAACTGAACCAATGGCAGGAGAGCTTAAGTCTGTGGCTTACCTTCTTCTTCTACTTAACTTCTGCATGTATGCCATTGTCGCGGCGATTGGGGGTTGGGCGATCGATGTCGCCATCGATAATGGCTTCATCATTGGTATGTTCATCTTCATCATTTTGATTACTTCGTAGTGTTGCTCTATAATTTTATTAGCCGGAACACAACCACTTGCTCGATTACTGTCTCATAACAGGAAAAACTCTCCACACAGGAAATCTGAAAAGTAGAACAGATCAAAAACTAATCCTACAATAGAAATTATGAGTTTCTAGTTAATTATATCTAAGAATGTATATGAATTGGAACTTAATTGAAGAATTATTTTAAGTGATTTGCAATGCATGTAAATAAGATCAGATTTCTTCTTAACTAAATATTAAGCTATGCTAATTGTGGCTTAATTACTGTAATTATAATTGATGAAAAAGTAGATGATTATTAATGATTAATTTTAGTAAATTAAATTAAAAATACTATCTCACTTTAATTAATATTATTCTTATTTAAATTCATTGTATTGAAATTTCTATTTAATTAATTCAATAAATTACTAACTAATGATTACTGAAATCCTATCTGATGCTAATATAATGAATTGGTTAATTTATTTAATATTGTTGTTGGTAAAGTTATTATAATAAAATATTACTAACAAATAAATTCTTCAATTTTAAGAGAAATAGCCGAACAAGTTTTTCGGATTTACAGAGATTTTATATGTATCATATCAATTAATTTTTGGGATTTATTCTGTACAGAATTTATTAAATCTGAACACATTGGATTTACTAAAACACACTTTTGTAACCAAAAGGCCTATATTAGGCTCTCAATGATTTAAGGTATGTTTGGGGCAGCTGCAGCTTATTAAGAAGCTGTTGAAGAATAATCTGATGTTATAAAAAACTGTGGTGGTTATTATAGTTTTTCTTTTTAAGTCAGATCGCAGCTAGAAATCTCCCATCGCATCTAGCCAAGAATAGTTTCAGCAGCAGCTTTGTGTCTGTTTGGGGGCAGCTTATCTGATGCGGTGACGTTTTGAAAATGCATCAAGCCTGTTTGGGTTAACTGCATTTTGGTAGTTTATGCGTTTTCAAAATGTTGAAAACAGCGTCTAGATAGGTGCGGTGGCAGCTTTCTGGCTGCGGTCTGACTTTTCCAAAAAAAATATATAAAATTAAAATAGCCACCGCGCCTATCTTATCAGCAGATTAGTTTTAGTCAGCTTATTAGCATATTATTCAATAAGCTACAACTGTCCCAAACAGACTATTTATGAAAAAGTTGTCAAAACGCAGTTTACCTAAAACGCCAAAACAATGGTATGGTGTCGAACTGCAGTTGCACTGCTACCCCAAACAGAGCCTTACTTATAAAACACCTATCTCTCTATCTTATAGGACTAAGCAGTTAAGTAAGAGCAAAAAAACAAGAAAATATGAAAAATAAATTCACATTTAAAAAGAAGAGTTTTCAGAGTATTACATCCATAAAAATTTCTGTTATTTAAGAGAATTTTAAATCGCTGCAATTATTAGAACTACAAAGAATTCTAGCAATAATTTATGCACTATCTAAATTTTTTAGCAGCATTTTTTTTAAAATACTTTTAAATAAAAGCTACCAAAAATATTTTTTTATTATGTAATGTAATGTAATGTGAAAATTTTGATGAGCAGCATCTGGGCTGGTCCTCCCTGCCCATTTCTCGCCAATATTCTTCCCAATGGGGAACGCAGCGACCGGCTTCTTTGTCATATTTGCGCTTATTGCATCTGTCGTTGGGGCCGCCGCCGCTCTCGCCGGCATTAACCACATTCGAGAGTGGAATTCCGACAGTTTGCCTGCGGCCGCCTCCTCTGCCGTCATCGCCTGGACTCTCACTCTTCTTGCCATGGGGTAACTCTTCTTAGTTTCCAACTACCAAGTATCATGTCCTTTCTCTTTACTTCAATTACTTTTATTTATAGTTTAGAGTTATTTTAATTGATTGTAAATTTTTTTTAAGGGTAATACCTTCTAACTTCGACGGGCAAATTATCAAAATTTTACTGCATGCACGAAGTCAAAATTGCATAGAGATTATAATGTTCTAAGCATATGAATTTCATGAAAATTGCATGGAATGTCTGTAAAGTTGCATATTATGACATGAAGATTGATGTTCATGTAAGCTAAAGTAACTTGCATGAAAGTTTGTATGGAGATTACTTGTCTATAGATAAGCTTAATTATTTAAATGTTCTTATCATGAAAGTTACATGATGATATGTATGTAAACTTACATGTTTATGTTCTATGTAATTTGCATGAAAATTGCATGGTGTATAAGTTAGCTTACATGTTTAAGCTGTAAGTAACTTGCATCAAAATTATATGAAGCTTGCACGATGTGTGCGTAAGCCTACTGGTCTATTTGGAACAGCTGCAACTTATTAATAAACTGCTGATAAGTTGATGAAAATTAATCTGTTGTTTAAAAAGCTGTGGTGGCTATTACATTCTTTTTTTTTTCCTTAGATCACAGCTAGAAAGTTACCATCGCACTTAGCCAGTAATGGTGTGAAAACGCTGATTTCAGCGGTTTGAAAACGCAGTTTTTTGAAAAAACTATCAAAATACAGTTTACCAAAACGAACTTGGGTATGTTTTCAAAATACACCGCACCAAATAAGTTGCCCCAAACGGGGACAAAATAAAAATTTGGTGCTAGATATGACGTACAGAAATTATGTGACATGCATGTAAATTAGGAAAATTAAAAAAAAAAAAACTTGTGTTAAAATATGTGAATACGTATGCATGTGAATTCTTTTCCTGTTAAATATGTATGCGACTTAAGACCCAGCCGTGATCTGTTGGTAGAGTAGCTTCTTTGAAGGTCGTAACTCCCCTCAGTTCATAGGTTTGAATCTCCCTCTGGCTATTGTGTTGGTACTGAGAGTGGTCCTCGAATAGTTAGTCAACTAGAAGCACGTATAATAGTCCCTGAGTTCAAAGTCAAAGTGATACACAACATACTCATTTTCCTCTTATTTTATGCAGTTTGGCCTGCAAAGAAATTGATTTAGAGGGGCGAAATGCGCGTCTGGTACGTCTAAAATAAATTCAATCAGCTAAAAATCTATCTCATAAAAATGAAAATTATTAATTAATTTCAATTTTCTTTCTTGTTTTTGCAGAGAACAATGGAAGCTTTTATGATCATCCTTTCAGCAACCCAGCTCCTATACATCCTTGCAATACACAGCGCAGCAACAATAAAACCAAGGACCTAACATTGAACGGTTGAGATTAATTCCTCCTTGTGTGATGTTTCTTCTTTGGCTTTGTTGTTGATATTTCCCTTTTATTTGATTCCAATTATTGTGTGAAAATCTCTTTCATATTGTATAGTTTTTCTTAAAATTGATGTCTCATGGTGATTTTTAATTTATTGATTTTTCTTCTCATCATGAAAATAACTTCAGTGTTTAAAATTATTTTATCATTATCATTCTCGTAGAACTTTTTCGCATGTATGAAGTTATTGAAAGATTATATATGTGTGGGTGTGTATGTGTGTGCCGCCACGTACCCGATTTTTTTGTTGACAATTGCAAGTCAGTTGTAAGTCCACTGAGGTTGGGGGTTCGAATCCCCCTCTGGCGACAATCATCTTATAGAGTGTGGTATTCGAATAGTTAGACACATTAGGGATGGCTGAGGGCTTGTATAGTAGCATCTAGCCATTTCTTTTAATCTTATATTTATATATATATATATATATATATATATATATATATATATATATATATATATATATATATATATATATATATGGGTAATTGTGCCGCATGTCGTGGCTCGTTAGCTGGCGGGATTCTCCGTAAGTCCCATCGGATCACGATTTCAATCTCTCGCGGCGCGAGGTTCTCGAATATATAGGCGCATGACGTCGGACCTTCATCATAGGGCTGTAGGGCACAAGGAATCGGTATTTCGGCCTATGCGAAATCCGGTTCTCGAATATATAGCCTCTAACCATTTCTTTTAACCTGATATATATATATATATATATATATATATATATATATATATATATATATATATATATATATTATTATTATTTATTGGGGAAAGAGCTCTCGTGGCCCCCTACGTGTTAATTAAGAAATTTAGTACAAAAATGGGAGGGTAGGTGGTACCCCAATCTAAAAATACAAAAAATACAATTTTAACTCACCGCTTAGGGTTCCACCATCCACATTACAACTCACACCAAAAAATTCTCCAAAAAATACAAGTATAAGGGCATATACAAGAATACAAAAAAGAAAAGAACCCCCAAAAAAAACTAATAGTAAAAGTAATGAAATCAGTGAAGTAACCAAAAACCTTCAAAACTTGCGGCCAAGTGAGTAACCATCCTGTGTTGAATGCCAGCAGCGAGAGGAAGGGGCTACTCGAGCCAAATGAGGAAGCAATTAATTGGCAAACAAAACCAAACCAGCATCCCAGAAGATAGAAGACAGAAGACAGCAGACACAAAATGGGATAACAGAAGACACGAACCCGCATCCCAGCAGAAGGTACCATAGTACAAGCAAAGTGCAACATATCCGTAGTAGAAGCAGTGTAAAATGGTGTAACATAAATAATATAAACTGGTATTTGGAGGAAGAGAAGCAGGTATGAGGAGGCAAAAAACATTCCACACAAAGAGAGCTCCAACCAAGCAATGTCCATATGAAGCGGTGCGCGGAACCAAAACAAAATGTAAATGAAAACAGTTAAATCCTGATATAAGGAATATCCAGCATATCACCATTTAACAGAGCAAGAAGAGACTCCAACCAAAGGAGCCGCAGTCACATTTTTTGCTAGTCAATCAGCAGGGGAGTTACCCTTTCTGTATATAAAACCCACTTGGACCTGCATGTGATGTTGAGAAATAATATTCCATACTCTTCTAATGAGATAAGTGAGGTCCCAAGGGATGGGGGAGGTTCTGGTGAGCATAGTATACAATAAACAAGAATCTGTTTCTATATAGAGATGAGGAAATTTAAAGGAAACAGCTGTAGTTAAAGTAAAAAAAAGTGCCAAATCCTCAGCAATTAGAGGGGAATTAGCAGAGATGGGAGAATAAAAAAAAACAGAGTAAGCAGCCAAGGTGGTCCCTGAAGATACCACCAGTGCCAGCATGAGAGTCAGTTCAACTGCCATCAAAATTCACCTTGACCCAACCCAAAGGGACTGCCATTTAACCAAGATAGGCTGCCTACGCCCAGTTGGGGAGGGGGGGAGTCTGAAGGGAAGAGCTTGGTAGCTCTAGTGAAATAGGCTAAGATATAAGAGAAAGTAATAGAAGGTGTAACAGATACTACATTAAACTTAAAGTTGTTTCTGGCAGTCCAGAGAAACCAAAAAACCACTAGAGGGAAAGAAAATAACTTGTCCCCAAAAATGTTGAACTTCTTCCAGCAGTGAAGATAGGCTCTAATAGAGTTGCCAGCATCCCACACCAAACCAAAATGAGAACCAACTTGCTGCCAAACATTCATAGCAAAGGCACAATTAAAGAAAAGGTTGTTGAAAATTTCCTCATCTTGTCTACAGATGGGGCACATAGAGGCCATCCTTAATCCTTTAAGCTTTAGAATATCATCTAAAGGGAGAAGGGATAAGAGGAGTCTCCAAAGAAAAAAGGAGATAGATGGTGTAAAAAGTGGTTGACATATTAAGGATCCTCAGCACCAAGGTGGACAAGTGTGTAAATAAGTGTAAAGCAATTTATTGGGAGAGAGAGCAGGTGGCTTTTTCCACATAGGTAAATCCTTTTGAGTGTGTAAAGGAATATTGGTGATTCTCATAGTATAATCTTCCCCAACAATCTCTCTAAGCTTGCTAACATTCCAGGCACCATTAGAGAAGAAATCAGAAACAAGGAGAGAATCCAAAAATTGACGATGTTGGAGATTCTTTAGGCTAGACATGCCCCAATCATCCTTCCAAAACGAAACTTTCCCCTCCCCTAGATCCCAAAAAATGAAGTTATCAGCAATGTCTCTAGTTTTAAGCATGGCTTTCCAAATTTTAGAATCCCCAGCCTTCCAACCCACAAGAGAAGCATGGGTGTGTAGGCAGTACTTGTGATGCATGAAATTGGACCAGAGAGAGTTTCCCAAATGAAACTTGTACCATAACTTGCACATATTAGCCTCAACAACATGTTGTAAAGCTTTAAAGCCAAGCCCACCAGAATGTTTTGGCTTACACAGCTTATGCCAATTGAGCCAATGTTTTTTAGCCCCACCACTTTCCTAAAGAAACTTATTAAAAAGTTTTTCAAGCAAGTTCAAAGCAGATTTCTTAGATTAAAAACCTGAAGTGCATATAGAAGAATACTTTGAAGAACACTAGCAAGAAGGGTGATCCTGCCACCATTAGAAAGAAAGGTATTTCTCCAATCCCCAATCTTAGATCTGATTTTATGTATGACCTCATCCATTTGGGTTTGTTGTCTCCTACCTCTTAAAAGATTAACCCCTAGATACTTAAGAGGTAAATGAGAAGGTTTATAACCTGTAAAAGTAGTGACCCAATTGGAGATAGGGGTTTTAACATGCTTCCCAAAAAATAATTGACACTTGTCACTATTGAAAGAGAGACCCGAGGCACATTGAAAAATGTCCAGCACTTTCAGGATAGCCTTAACAGCAGGTTTGGAGGCATTAGTAAAGATGATTGCGTCATCAGCATAAGCCAGATGGGAAACTAAAAATTTTGTTCTCTGTGTGTAAAGAGTGTGTGTATGCTGACTTTGATAATAATTTAAAAGTCTGGAAAGATAGTCAAAGGCAATAATAAAAACAGTGGGGGAAAGAGGGTCCCCTTGCTTAATGCCCCTTAGGGCAGTGAAAAAACCATAAGAGCTACCATTAATCAGCACACTATAGCAGTTACTTTGCAACAACCTTTTAATTAAGGAGCAAAAGCTAGCAGGAAAACCTCTAGCAAGAAAGATATTCAAAATAAAATCCCAACTAATAGTATCAAAAGCTTTCTTTATGTCAAGTTTGATAACAAGATTACCTCCCCTGCATTTTCTGTCCAAATCCTCAATTAATTCTTGAGCCAACAGAATATTATCTGTAATCTCCCTCCCCTTAATAAAAGCAGACTGTTGTGGAGATATAAGCAAAGGAAGGTGTGGTTGCAATCTAGCTACAAGGATCTTACTAATAATTTTAGAGATTACAGTTGTGAGGGAAATGGGCCGAAAGTTATGTCAGTGGGATTTATCACTGTTTTTAGGAATAAGAACAATCATAGCAGTAGTGAAATACTTACAAGGTCCTCTCCAAGAAAAAACTCTGAATGGCAGAAATAACCTCAACCTTAATGATGTCCCAGCAATTTATATAAAAGACTGAAGAGAAACCATCCAGGCCAGGGGCCTTATTTGAGTTGATATCTTTAAGTGCTGTGAAAATCTCTTCACCAGTTGGTACATCAGAGAGAATGAGAGAAGCAACAAGTGGTACATCATCAGCAAAAAGAGTAGCATCAACAGGGGACACTTGCACTGTATCAGAATAAAGCTTAGTAAAGTAATCAACTGCATTGGCACCTATTTCTTCAGTTCCAGTAAGAGTCACCCCCTCAGGAGTGATAATCTTAAGAATAGTGTTCGAATATAATCTATTCTTAATATTAGCATGAAAAAATTTGATGTTTCTGTCTTTGCTTAAAAAGTGAATATCATGAGCATTCTGGCGCAGGAAATCTCCCTCCAAAGAAGTGTCAACAAGAAGTTTGTGGTGAGCTGAGAAAGATCAACAATAAGAGAAGAATCTAAGTGAACCCATGCCTCCAAATCATCAACAAGTCTTTGGGACTCCATAACTTTAGTGTGCACATTGCCAAAAACCTCAAAGTTTCACCTTCTTAACCCAACAGCAACTGTTTTATGAAGTTGTCATAAAACATACCAAGAATTACCACATCTGCTAGGCTTCTAGAGTTGCATAACTGTGAAAAGCAGAGTGAGTGGTCAAGATATTAAGATACTCAAAAAGAGAAACGGCAGGTTTATTATGAAAAGCTAATGTAAGCAAAATGGGATTGTGAAGAAGTAGCATAACTCAAATGTTGAACTCTAGAAATATGATAATAGTTGAAAAATTGAGCATTCCCAAAATATCTGTCTAGCCTTTGATAAAGAAAACCCCTTCTCCAGGTAAAAGGAGAGCCAGTAAAGCCCAAGTCAAAGACCAGCAAGGGAGATGCTATCACAAAAACGATTGATAAGAGTATTATCAAGTCGAGAACCACCCTTTTTTTCAGTAGGAGACATCACCATATTGAAATCACCTCCAACAAGCCAATTTTTAGTAATAGATTCTCCCATAGCAATGAGCTTATTCCACAACTTATACTTATCAGGAAGTACGGTACTAGCATAAACAAAAGTGATCCAACCAGTATAAGCCTCCATAGTGAATTGTGCAAGAACAAACTAATTTTCATCCACAATTATGTTTAAGTGAATGTTTCTTCTCCAAAAAAACCCGAATTTTATTGTTTCTATTGCTGTAATGAGAGAAATTTTTGAAAGAGGCTAGAACCTTGGCTTTGTGAGCAGTAACCATAGGTTCCAAAATAGCAAAAATACCAAATTTATAGACCCTGCAGAGCTGCTTAAGACGCTTAAGGGAGGCAGGGTCTCCAACCCCCCTAATATTCCAAATAAAAATGTTAAACATGATGCCTTTGCCCTCCCCTCCTAGTTAACCTAGGGGGAGGGGGCAAAAGATCTCCATCAAAATAAGATGGTTCAGGTAAAAGTGATTCCCCTGAAGCATGTAAGACATCCAAAGACTTCTTACCCTTCCTCTTGCTAGACTTGTATTTTCCATTCAGTTTCAAGTGCTGCAGTAGCTGAAATGACAAAATCATTGACAGTGGGCCCTGGAAAACCCGGGGGAATAGAGGAGCTGCTATCAGATAGAACAGTATGAGGGGAGGGTGGGGTAGTTTCAGCAACCAGAGGTGATTGAAGGTCCCTGACAGAGGCAGTGGCAATAGATAAATGTGGATCAGGTAGAAGGGTAGGGGAGGATACAAAATGACGGTTTTCAACAGTGGCATCAGCTTCCATGGGGTTGAAGGTGTTGATAATGTCTGTAGGTGGAATGGGAAAGGTGAAAAGAGTGTCAGTAGGGGGTTGGGGGAGGGAAATCTGAAGAGGAGTTGATGCAATAGGCGTATCGATCTGAGAATCAGTTTTGATTGCAACCTCAGCAACAGGAGCAATAATGTTGCCATCAATCAGAGTAGGATTAACATGTTCAACATTAGGAGAAATAGAAGGAAGAGTGTTTAAAGGAGGGTCTCGTGTATCCAGAGGGAGCTCACCTTGCAAATGGGTGGAGGTAGGCCTCAAATGAGGGTGCAACCTGTAGCAAATAGATGGGGAAAAAATGTCCAAACATTGAACAATGAGTACAATATTTGGCCCCATTATCACTGGCTGCCAATAACCTTTATGGTTAGATCTTATCCAAACCTCATCAGGATAAGATTAATTTACATCTCTTTCAACTAAAACACATGCATCAGAAGGACGAGTTCCTTCAAGGGTGGGATTATCAAGACGTAGAGGTTTACAAAATCCCTTTACAAGTGAAAATAAGGTCTCATAATGGAATAGATGATATTTTAGCCCAGGGAATTTGATCCAGACCGTTATAATCGGAGGTTCGGATTTGGGGTCAAAATCGACATACCATTTAAGAATTTTCATAAATCAATTTTCAATCTTAAGGAATTTCCTTGCAAAAATATTTGTATAATCAATATCGTTTGACATTTGTATAAGAATATGACGCCCGTCAAGAAGACCAATCTTCCAACCACCAGAAAGTTTTAAGGAGTCAAATACCTTTCGAATATTGTCCAACTTATGATGACCATATAGAAACTTTCCAACAAGCGCTAGGCGGCAAGAAGAGGCCAAGACATTAGTTTCTTCATTAGTCAAAAACAGCGCCGGCTTGCCATTCTTGCGACCTAGCTTTTTGATAAAAGTGTGCTCTCCACCAAATTCCAAAGTATCATGAAATGATTGAGGGAAGAAACATGAACGCTTGTTAGGGCTAAGAAGAGTACCCCCAAACACCACATCAGCATAGTTTCTAGCCATAAGTGAGACTATGAAGGAGAAGGAGGAGAACAGAAAAGCGAAAAGTAAAGATCTCACCGGCGTTAGAAGGAGGCAAGGGAAGAGAGGAACAGAATCGCCACGAAATCGCCATGGGTGCCAAAGCGGGGGTGCCCAAGCCGTCACCATTATTATATATATATATGTCGTGGTCTGTTGGTTTGCAGGGTTCTCTGTAAGTCCCATCAGGTCACGAGTGCAATCACCCGCAGCGCAGGGTTCTCAAATATATAGGCGCATGACGTCAGACCTTCATCATAGGGCTGTAGGGCATAAGGAATTGGTATTTCGGCCTCTCTGCAAAATACTAATTCTTTTCGATATATATATATATATATATATATATATATATATATATATATACATATCTATATATATATATATATATATCTGTGTGTGTGTGTGTGTGTTTTTGTGTGTGTGTGTGTGTTTTTTGTGTGTGTGTGTGTGTGTGGGTAATTACATAGAGACCACCCGGAACCTTCGATTTACAAATCAACCACCCTGTTTCCTCCATTTTTCAAATTCTCACTCAAATATTGAAGTTCATGGCTAAATCCGAACCCATATTTTTCATTTTTATCATATTCTCAATACTTTGATCGTGGCACTTGTAAATACATCGATTCGGTAGTTCAAAAAAAATCACCTGCGTGTTTAATTTGAAAATAACAATGTTTCAGATGGAAGATGGTAAAGGGAAGGGGAAAGGAATAGAGTTGAAAATAACAATGTCTTATAAACTATGCTCTGACTCCATAATGGACGTGGGACAAATAATAGCAGCTAACAATACCAATAAAAAAAGTAATATTAAAGTTATTAACATACAACTCATTTATTTGAATAATTATACATTGGATATTTGAAAATGAAATAAAAAAAAAAATATGAACAGATTTCTTGTTAAATATTGAAATTTTCTGCAGGTACCACATCTCAGCCGTAGGATTCAGTTTGGCAATCTAACAGTTCAGATTCATTAGTTGATTTTTCGAATTTAGAACAATAATTCAATTCAAAATTACTCTGATTTTATTACATTAAATTTCAGCTCAGTAATCCCATGTAATTGAGTAGAATTGTTTGATTAAGTTTATTACATCAATTGTGGAGGATCTATAAGTATGGTGGTTGCCCAGTGGCTTTAACGGGCCTTGATGACTTGGGCCAGGTATAAAATCTTCTCTTGTTAGGTAAATTCAATAAAACTAAAATCTAATTAAATAAAAGTTGAAATCAACTAAATCAAAAGAAACTTAAATATAATCAATTTTAACTAAACCTTAAAATCAGCCTCAACTTAGCCTTAACCAGCAAAAACTCTTAAAGTATCGTCTTCTCTCGACGTATTATTGTAAGGCTTCAAACTTAATTCTGGAAGTCGCGCGATGCTTATTGTCACATGTAAACACCATGCAATAAGTTTGACGTTCAAATTCCTCATAAATCTTAAAATTATCATTTTCTCCAAGGACTAATCAGGCGATCAGAATTACATTATGTAAGTTACATGATGTTCATAATCGCATGAGAAGCAAGCAAACAAGTTTGATAGTCATCAGACAATATTTTTTGGTGAAATATTACACTTAAGGTTTGTCATGCATGAAAAATGATCGCACACAAAAATTTATTAATGAATCATTATTTTTCAAAATGAACTTCTCTAGTACGTTTGGATCTAACTGATGTCGCCTTACATGTTATGGGTATGCATTTAATAGCCCTTATATAAAATTTTAAAAATTATTATTTTTCTGCTTATGATAGCCAATCTATTTTTAAATATATGCGGATAGCAAGCTAAGCCATATATAAGGCCAACTCCATTTTAAAATCTATCGGGGGTGACATTTTTAGATCCCTCGGAAATTTAGGACGGACAAAAAATTAGTGACCCCGTCAAAGTCGTACATACTCAGAGACTTTACCCCAATCACTTAGATGGTGGTTAGGACTTACTGCTAAATTATTAGGTAGTATTTTTGGCACTTGACTATTGTTATATGCTGGCTTGGTTGTCCTAGCCAAGTGCCATTTTCTACTTGTGCTTTTGGTGTGCTTGCATGCTTATAGTGTTTGTGTAAGCGCAATAGTGTATTAGATCAGTTGTTCTTGTAGGGAGCCATGCCTAAATACATCCACACTATTTTAATAAGGTGGGGAGAACGTCATGATTTATCTGCTAACCCTATCTCTTGGGCACCAATATGAGCTCCTCTTGTCATGCATGGCTCATATGAGTTGCTTGTTAACTCGTGTTAACATCTTCTATAGGTTCAATCCTTTATTTGATAGAGTCCTATGATCGAGCCTATATTGGAAATAAGATTCAGGCATGAGTTTTGAGGCAGATGACATGTCGAACAACGTGATGGGGACCAATAGTAGCAGCTCGTGTCATGTGCCTTAATTCTAAATTATATTATTATATAATTAGGTCTGGGCATGTATATGTGAATTCCAGGTGTTTTTTACTGCTTTCCTAAGAGATGTTACCGACCCAACAGCACTGTCCTTTCTATATTTATTTTGGGTGTGCTTTTACTTTTCTATTGCACGCTTGAGTGCGTGAAATTGTTTTCTCCTTGTTTTATTTTGTATTTTATCAAGGATTAATCATAAAAAACAATCTAGGCTCATTGAGGATCCTAAAACTTTAAACTTTCTATAAAATCTTAATAAAAAAAAGATTAAGATTAATTAAAATTTGGGTTAAAAATTTCTGGATTTTCAAAACCGGCACTTTACTTTTCTGCATGTTCTTTGGACCAGATTTTAAACAGTTCGCATGCTATGTAACCAACCATGTTTAATAGGGCCTTCACATCTAGGATTGTGATGGAAAACTGCATCATAAGCATACTTGAGGAGAACTCCCCGCGCTTCTCCATACTTGTCTTGGCCAAGCATATATTTTTACCTAGGAGACTGTCTAGTACAACTAGGGTGTTAGAGGCATTCTCAACCCAAACGGGGTATAAATCCTTTGTGCGGAGTGTTTCCAGCTTTGTAGTTGAACCTCCTTATCTCTTCTTTCCAGCAGCAGCTCTGCCATTATTGTTAGCGAACGTAAGCCCCATCTCCTTGAGCTCTACCTGTTTATGTCTGGATAAGATGAATTCATCGATAAAAAAAATAATATGATTTCGTCCAATTGAGACTAAATTATGTATTTAAAAGTGATTTGAAAATTTTGCAATTAATAATTGGATGACTAAATGATCTCTAAATCTTGCATGTTTATAATCAAATTGGATTCTCAATAATACAAATCCAACAAGCCAAAATGGCTTAATTTAAACAATATTAAGACCTCAATTTCTCATTAAATATCTCATAATCAAAAGAATCACTTTCAGTATTTAGTAAACATACTTAGGTCTTTTGTATTTATAAAAGATACCACTCAAAAAATTTATAAATACACTCCCACTTTCTACATGAAGGGGAAGTTGGGGATGTGACCTTAAGTTGGACCTGAAGGCGAGAGCTAGAAGTAAACTTAGGGCATCATTGAATACAATATATAGCTTACAGATTTGGAGGATCCTTAGCCTATCTCTCTACATGAACATTGCTATCAGTTCACTGTCATTAAAACACTATTATCTAACCACTATCGTCAATTCTCCATTGTTCGACCATTACATTCGAACTAGTACCATACAATCACTATCATTGGGCGGCAACTGTTTTGCCATCATCATCTAACCAGTAATAGAGAATGACCACCTGACTACTATAATCACATGGCCAAACCTATCTAAACACATTTATTGGGTGCACCATTCATCTAATGTTGTTGTACTTTGTTCATCAATCATCCTTAGACTATCATAATTCATCTACTTCTATCAGACTGGGATTACCAATCTATCATCGCCAGGTCGACACCACCATGCGAGGACCGCAGTTGCCTAATTATTATCATCAAACCAACAATCAGACCCAACTACAATCACCTAACCTCCATCTCCTTATTATGATCTTTTAATTATCACATGATCACAATTATCTGAAACTTTGTCACCAAATCACAATCGTTAATTTACAATCTCCCAGTCATTATCACCCATCTATGGTCCCTAACCAAAGTGGCTCGACTAAGATCTTTTGTCCACCATTGCCTAACTTGATTATCACACCAATGTTGTCTAACTATAATTATTTAAGTACAACCATGACATATAAGGCCAATGCAAGCCATTAACACTCACTATCACCTCGAAGGCCAAATGCATTTGTCAAAGCATGTTATCACAACAAAATGATTTAGACTTCTTAATCTTTGAATTTTTCTTTAAGAAGAACAACTAATTATGCCACAAATTAACCCTTTAAAATAGCTCCAATGCCTTTACATTCACGCAACCACCGTATTAAAATATATTATAGACAATTCATTGCTATAATAATATAAGAACGTTTTTTTTTTTAATTATGAGAAAACAATATTATATATAATCAATGATATATGCAAATTGGATCATTTTAATTGAAAATGACGCCATAACATTTTCCTCTTAAAATTTTCAAAAACTTTTTTTGTGAATTGAATTTAAAAAAAAAAAAAGAATTCATAATCATTATCTTTTATATTAAATCAAAACATTTTTACAATACGGAGTTCACTTTTTGAGTATATATATATATATAGGGTGGCATATTTGTAGAGATCGAACCCGAGTCAGAAGGGTCTTACGACTATCAATGCAGCTGCCTAGCAACTTGCCACCCAATGAAAAATATATATATGTGTTTGTGTGTAGAAAATTGTCAGAATGAATCTCAAGGCAATCAAATGGTATGGAAGGGAAAATGTGAAGGTCTATGATTTGACATAAGACTCTAAGTGCTTAATAGGCCGATCGGCTAAATTTTTGCTCGTTACTGAAGGATAGCCTAGATCAAAGATATCGACACCGATCGATTCAGTTTGGCAGGCTATCATTTAAAAGTCCCTCAGATTCTCAGAGCAAATCCCAATTGATACCCATAAATAATAAGCCAACTCAAATCAATTAAATCAACCGGTCCAAAGACATACCGACCAGAAGTCTTAAACTTGGAAAGTTATGAATATGAATTATTGATGTGAGAAGGTTTTAATATCAGTGATGAGTAAGAAAATGTGTGAGCATCACTTATAGATCCAGAAAAACACCAGCGTTAATTATGATTGCCAAATGACGTCAAAAAGGACAAAAACTGATCTGTAACACCTCCAATTAAAGAGTATGTTTGGGGCAGCTGCAGCTTATTTAATAATCTACTGATAAGCTAATTAAAAATAATTTTGTGATAAGCTCGGTGTGGTAATTATTATAAATTTTTATTTTTTAGGAAAAGTCAGATCTCAAACAGAAGCTCTCACTGCATCTAGGTAGGTGCGGTGTAAAAACGCTATTTTCAGCGTTTTGAAACGCACAAGTTGTCAAAACGCAGTTTACCCAACAAGCCAGGTGCGTTTTCAAAACGCTACCGCACCAAATAAACTACCTCAAACGAACCCTAAATAAAGATGTGGAGATAAAAATATAGTTTTATCAAAGATCTCTTACGATTATAATTAAATAAAATTTTATGAATAAAAAGACCGAATCTTTCTCCCTGAAATTGTTCATCTTGCAATACTATTCTCTCTATTTCTCTCTTGCTCTATGTTCTACTCCTTTCTTAAATTAAAATACAACAATAGTAGACTAAGATGTCATGTTAAGGAGCCATTATTCGATACGGAGAACGCACGCATCCGCACGCATCTCCTCCAGTACCCATCAAATACCCTCCTAATACCCATCCAGTACCCTTCAATACCCACCAATACTCACCTAATAGCCAATACTCCATACCCATCCAGTACCCAAAAAATCCGCACTCAACGCTGCGTACGTGCTCCGGATTGAAGAATTCGCCTATGTTAAGACCTTTAATTAAAAATGTATGTGCCAATCCTGATCCCCTCGTACATGCGTACACGATCAACTGGTGGATCGCTAGCAAACATTTTTAATTATATTTTATATTATCATAAATAATATAATATACATATATTAACATATTAAACTTTATCTAAAATTCCTCCCAAACTTCAATACAATCACACCCACATCAGGCAATATGAACCACAGAAATAAAGAGTACTAAAATACCACTATTCCAGAATAGCACATCAGATGTCACCCTTCGCCACTAGGCCATTTAAATTACCTATTTGCTTTCTACCATTGTATTCCCATTTGTCTTATTGAATTTAGTAAGCCAACCTTTCACATCATTCATGTCTCCTACAACAGCATTTGCCTCAACATAACGAAAAAAATTTGCGTATATAAAGCATACGCAATATTGCGTACATCATCCAATAGTGAAATGTCACGCATTTATAACTTTCATGTAATCCAACTGTAACCTGCAAAAATAAGTAGGTTACAGGAAGGTTGCAGGCAAATTACAGGGATGTTACAAGGGAATACAGACCTGTAACCTCTTGGACATACGCAGCACTGCGTACGCTTTATGTACACAATTTTTTTCCCAAGATAACGTCACTTAAACCTAAACAAAAGCACCAGGAAAGAGATAATGCTCCGTTCGACGCAGCTTAACGCTGTCTTATCGTTTGGAAATTACGTTTGAACAGTTTATTTGAAAATACAATTGCTATTTTATACTAAACGCGGAAAAAGGATCGAATTTTATAATATGTATTTTCAGATAAACGATCTATCCGGATAAGCACAAACTGCCCCAAAGTGTGAAGCATATTAAGAAAAAGATTTTATAGCTAATATCTATTACATAAATGGCCTCAATGGCAAAACTTACAGCATAATCACCACTTTTACGGCAACCTCTACAGCACCAAACATAAAAAAAACAAAGTAGTAATTACATCATGTCGTCATCATGTAATATTGAATTATATCAGATGAAGCCATGATAGGTTTCTGGTTCATGGACAAAAAGCTCCATGGGCTGCCGAAATGCTCAGAAGGAAACATCTGAGATTCTCCACCGATGCAGTGCAGGATTTCATTCAGGGAATTGAGTCTGGAGGTGAGCTCCATAGTCTGGGTTCTAAGAACAGAGTTCTCTGCCTCAACAACAAGGTAGTGTTGTGTGCGCAGGTTCAGAGTAGTGATAATATGACTGTTATCTTTCTTCAGTTGGCTTACCTGCGCCATGAGATCATCCAAATGTTTCTGCTTTCTTAACCTTGACCGCCTTGCTGATTCTCGGTTGGACAGCATTCTCTTCCTCTTCTTCTGATCCATCAAAGCCTGAAGCACTTCAACTTCAGATCCAGAATTTGGTAGCAGGTTGGATGAACCAGAAGATGCTCCACTGCTGGAACCCATTGATCACAAAATGTTTCCTTTCCTTGCTTAGAGTGATTACTTATCCAGTATTGTGTCTGGATCGTTATTTTCAGAAGAGTACTAGAAAACTGAGTTATTATGGGAATAGGGAAAGCAAGCTAGAAATTGTATATATAATATGTAGTTATTAAGGCCCTGGTCTGATGATCGGAGTTGAGAACTAGCTCATGAAAACACATAGAACCAGTAAAGAAAAACAACTGAGAAAGACTGCACCAGATGGGTCCTGCGCCTCAGGGTAGAGTTTATCATAAACCCCGAGAGTAGAATTTCACTTAGGATAGTCCACATCAATCGGAAACATTAAGAGGAAGGGATGATGCATGTGAACTAAAGAAACTTAGAGAAGTAGTGCAGCAAGATGCAATCTTGCTGAAGAAATAAGAATTTAAGCTAATATAGTGTAAAATTAAAAAAAAAAAAAAACTTCCTTTTCCCACAGAACCTTGAGAACCACAAGCAGAATCACTGGTTTTAGACGCTAGGCTGCTGACATCTTACTGAAACCTAAGAAAGCTGAAAGAAAAGCCAGAGTTTGGCTCTGAAGGGCTAGCTAGGGAGCAGGAAAACTTAGCAGGGAAGGAGAGGAGAGGGGGAAGAGGAATTTGGGAAGGGGAGGAAGGTGCAATTTATAGAATAAACATTGAAGCAAGTGGAGGAAAGAAGGCCATCAAAATAAAATAAAATAAAATAAAACAAAGTAAAAGTTAATTGGGTGGTGGATATTGGAATCTGCAGTGAGGGTTGTAGTTGAGGAGTGGTCATTGGAGCATGTGGGCGTCATGGAGATGGGCGTCTTTTCCTTGAAAGCGTACAAAGCCACAGCTGGTGAGAAACCTTAGTGGTTAATTGAATCTGTGGGTGAGATGCCCAGAAAGCATCTTGCAGTCCACATTTTTTCTTTAGAGTAATTATTTACAGTTTGAATCTATGTTTTTTTTTATTATTATTATTTATGTAATATGTAAATTGTTTTATTACTAATATTAGAATTTTGTTATGTAATATCATACAATTTTGAAGGAGGCAATTGAAATTTTATTTTAATTTTAAGTCTTTAATATATCGCCTGTAAAATCCAGCATGTACTAGAGAACCACTAACTCCTCTTATTGTAGTTGGAGGAGGTTGTTTAGTAATAACTTGAATTTTTGCTGGATTTATTTTCATATCACTTGCAAAAAATTTTATGTCCCACACATTTCCTCCTGCAACCATAAATTGGCATTTTTCCTAATTGTGAACTAAATTTGTTTCTTCACAATATTTTAGAACTCTCGCTGAATGATCTTAGCATGAATCAAAGGAGGTTCCATAAACAGAAAAGTCATTAATGAAAACTTTAATTCCTTTCTCAATTAAGTCACAGAAAGTGGACATCATGCACCTTTGAAACGTTGCAAGTGCATTGCATAAACCAAAAAACATTTTTCTAAAAGCAAAAATTTCATAGGGACTTGTGAATGTTGTTTTTTCTTGATTCTCAGGAGCTATATGTATTTAGTGTTATCCTGAATATCAATCCAAAAACAGAAATATATATGCCCAGCTAGTCTGTCCAACATTTGGTCCTAAAAAAGTAAAGGAATGTGATCTTTTCTTGTTGCAAGATTCAGTTTTCTAGACTCAATACAAATTCGCCACCCAGTGACTTGTCTTGTTGAAATTAATTCATTTTGTTCACTTACAATTACCTTCACTCCCCCTTTCTTAGAAAGCAGTGAATCATATTAACTCAAACATTGTCAAAAATAGGATAAATAATATCAACATCCAACAACTTTAATATTTCTTTTATTACAACATCTTTCATGATAGGGTTCAATCTCCTTTGAGAATCTGCCCTAGGCTTATGATTATCTTTCATTTAAACTCTATACATACAGATTGAAAGGCTGATACCTTTAATATCTGCTAACATCCATCCAAAGGATTTTTTATAATTTCTCAAGGTTTCCATTAATTTTTCTTATTGATCTTGAGTTAAGTCTGAGGATATTATAACATGTAATATTGATGAGTTCCCTATAAAAGCATACTTTAAATGTGTAGGGAGCACCATCATCTCAAGTTCTGGATGTTTTTCGATTGAAGAAATAAGAGGTTTACTATTTTCAATAGTGTCTAAAATCACAAAACTTTCCTGAACATAATTTGAATCCTTAGTGGTTGTCTCAACAGATATATTCCCAACAACAACGCTAAAAAAATGATGCTTGAAACTGCTCCATGACAATCAGCAATCAAGCAAGTATACATTTTCATTAAGTATATTGAATTGCAGTTCTCATATTGATATCATTAGAAAACTACTAACAGGTGGAGTTCTAGTTTACTAAACTGTTAAGCCTAGTTTGAAGTGCTAAGAGTTATAAAGATTAAAAGGGTTCAAATTTTCTAATGCAAAAATTAGAAAATGGAACACAAATTTTTTAGGCTTTTCATATGCCAAAAGTTCATAACTTGTGACGCAAGTCTAGGATTCCTCACTTTTTTTCTTTAAATTCCCCACATTATTGTTGCTAACCCAAGACAAGTCCTCCTTGTCCTATGTCTAGATCATAAGAAGCATTGAATATCCATATTACGGTTAAGGAGGCTTAACGATGCAAGGTTTTTCATGAATCCTCTAGTCCCATATCTTGGTTGCACTCTTATATTAACAATATATCTATTCCAATAGGTTAATATGTGTTAACCTACTTGTTCTTTTAGTCAACTTTTTGAAGTTCTGGATTACAAGGGGCTTTATTTTTCTAATTATCCACAATAGAAGTAAACGACTACCAGAAGGATGAAAGATCAACAAATCAAATTCCAAGTACAAAATATGATTTAAGAAAATGTTCAAGGAAAAAGAAACTAAGAAATCATAAGTCTTACATCTCAAGAGTATGAAGATGATTTAGCTATTATGCATTGGGAAAGAAAACACAAAATTTCTACTGAAAATATTGAAGCAAAGGTGTAAGAAGGTACAGAAAACGCAAACCTGAGTCAATCTCCCATTGTAATACACGACAATTCTCTTAATACAATGTGAATTCTCCATTGTTCTTCCTCATACAAGTGCTCACAAATCTCTTTCTTACAAACTCTTAAAACTCTACCCTAAAAATTCTCTCTGTGAGGAAACCAATGGAGAAAACCCTTGGGCACACTGAGAACTCCTAAAACCTGAGAAAAGAGAGTGTCCAAATGGACAAGAGATTCCCTAATTCAATTCTTGAATCTCCTTATGTTGTCATAGCCAAAACAACCTCCAAACCTTGCCAAAAATTTTTCCTACATGAATCCAGGTGTAGTTACACCATAGGACATCATAATTATGCCATAAAAAGGCATAATTACACTACAACCTAGTGTAGTTATATAGTAGACTAGCATATTGGTTTCGCCTCCTCTATTTGTTTAAACTCTCCTTTGATCATTAGCTAGAGAGCCTGGTGTAGTTACACCATGGGGTAGTGTGGATACGTCGATGACATTGTTTGGTCCGACTTTGTATTTGGCATCCCGATACATTCTGAACACTTGTAACTTGCAAAATATAGCAGAAACACCTTCCACAAACATAAAATCATAATAATAAGAAAATAATGAATGAGGTCTATAAATGAAAACATCACAAATTTTATTCACAACAATATAACATTGTCATCTTTACATTCTCCTATCTTGATAAGAAGCATAAGAAAGTTTATTTGACTTTTCATTGAGGTTACCATAGTTGGTATCATTTTAATGATCTAGATTAGTTCTCATTGTTGTAATTCATGGTAAAGCTTACAAAGTTCAATTTCATCCCTTAATAAATCACTACAGTGATGGATATAATCCAAATAAGAATCTTTTATAATGACTTACAAATTTAAAAAAATTTGTTGGAGGAAGAAATATGTTAAAAGTTTTCCTATATCATGTTGAAAACCTAGTCATCACACTAAATGTTTAAATTTTATCTGTAAGATGTCATAGGGTTTAGATTTTATTATACATATTTAAATTTTAAATGTTTTATATGGTCGAATCTTGGTGGTTCGAGATGCACAACAAGTTATCACATTCATGAGATAAACTCTACCAGAAGATGAACTCATTCAGAAGATGAACTTGTACATGAGAACAATTATCCTCTGAGATGTACTCATCCATGAGATGAATTTGTTAAAGTAGAACAACTCTCCTCGAAGAACAACTCATCCAGAAGATGAACTTATTAAGGAGATCAACTTCAGTATAAGTTGAACTTATTTAGGAGGCAAACTCTTCCAGTAGATGAACTTTTCTAAGAAGTGAACTCATACATGAGAACAACTCTTCTAGAAGATGAACTCATCTATGATAACAAATCTCATAGAGATGAACTCTCACAATGGATGAACTCGTCTAAGAGATGAACATGTTAGGAGAAAGTTAGGTATGGTTCATATACCAGAAATTTGGAGTCTCTTGGAATGAAGAGGTGTGTCTTTTGGTGAATTAAGTGAGTTGGGGGAGCGAGCCTTGGCTCAAATATTTATATATTTCAATTATTTCTTTCTTGAATATTTACTCTTGCTATTAAATTAAATTACTCTTAAACAACATATATTATATGACATTTTAACTTATGAATTTAAAAATAAAAAGTTCAAAATATAAACTAGGCAAGTAGTACACTAAATGTTGATTTAAGCCCGAACTAAATATAAGAAAAAAAAAACATAACCTTGAAATGTTATTTTATATTCAAATCGAGTTTGTTAATTTATAAGAAAATAACTATTTTTTTTATTTAGTTTATATTTATTAACAAAATATTTTTAGTTTATTTTTTGTTTTTTTTTTTACTTTTTTTTTAAATATATTAAATTTTTTAAAAAAATATTTCAAAAATTAAACTTTATAATATATGTAAACTTTATATTTGAATACTTTCAAGTCAATTAAATATGTCATAGATATCAATCAAATTTTATTTTAAGTAAAATATAAATAAAAAAAATATAATATAAAAAATAAAATAAAATATATCCCAAATAGACCCTAAGATTTTAAATCTAGACTTTGGAAGATATTAATTGTTCCTAAAATTGTGCAATTTAATCATTTGTCAAAAGAATTTGAAGACAGCAATCTCTACCATTAACTTGATTTTAGTGTATTCTTACCTCATTTCTTGTCATTTAAACAAGCATTTACAAATATACCACATAATTCTTATGGATTTTACATTTCTAACCCCCTATATTTTAATCCTTATTTTTATAATATTGAAATCCTTATATCAACTGTGTGGTATGTATGTAATAAATCTTATAATTAAATATATATTTTGCTAGAGAATTATCAATAGGGCAAAATAATGTCATATTAATTGCAGTTTAGGATAGATGATTGAGTATTATTGTGCAATAATTGTATCCCACAGTAATTATTACATTTTTTAATTATTTATATATTTTGTCTTATGCCATACATGTGATAATTGTTGCACCTAACAATCCCATTGCATTTTTAAATAATCAGAGATTAATTTAATCATTATTTATAATAAATATATTCATTTTGTTAATTTATTACACTTCTAAATTTGAGATTGAATTGTTGCACCCCCTGCACTGGAAAAAATCTTACATACGAAGTCCGGACGCAGTCCTGTGTTCGGACTCCAATAAAATTTTGTCACGTGCATATAATTAGGCCCACCCAAAAAATAAAGAAAATATGTCAATTACACCCCAATAACACCACAGTGTTATTTGCGTGGTCATTCGGGCAGTATTGATGCATTGATCACCGGTATTATTATGGTGTTATTATGATATTATTCGAGTTGTTTTGCTGGGTTATTGAAGCTGAATTGGTGTGTTATTTGTGTGGTCCTCCAGAGAGTGTTATTGACAATGCTCACCAGTAGTATTATGATGTTATTGTGGTGTTATTAGAGTTGTTTTGCAATAACCATAATAAATATCTTTTCATCACGCGTGACAAGATTATTACACTTTTAAATTTGAGATTGAATTGTTGCACACCTATATTGTAAAAAATCTTACATATAAAGTCCGGACGCAATCTTGTGTTCAGACTCCAATAAAATCTTGTCACATGCATATGACTATACCTACCTAAAAAATGAAAAAAAGATATCAATAACACCTCAATAACATCACAGTGTTTTCTGCGTGATCCTCCAGACGGTGTTATTGGCGCTGATCACCAGTGTTATTGCAGTGTTATTATGGTATTATTCGAGTTATTTTGTTGGGTTATTGAAGCAGAATCAGAGTGTTATTTGCGTGGTTGTCCGGATAGCTGCTCATCAGTAGTATTGTAGTGTTATTGTGGTGTTATTGGAGTTGTTCACCATAATAAATGTCTTTTGGCCACAGAGATAAGATTTTATTAGAGTCCGGATACAGAGCTGTGTTCATATGAGATTTATTCCCTACAGTGCACCGTAAAATCTTAGTTCAATTTTTATCAAGCATGATGACGCCAATATTTCAAACAATAGATGTATAATTACAATAACTTGTATTAAATGGGGTCAGTATCCAAAGCTTTTTAATTTCAGCTTTTGTTAATGCTTTACGTCACCTTCATTCAACTTGCTTAGCACAGACATTTCGAAGGATACAAAATAGAGCAATAATTTTTTAATCTAATTAAACTCAAATTAATGACGATAAATCTATAATTAATCAATAAATTGTTAGTATTTTACCTCATTTTTATTCGATTTAAAAAAAAACCACACATTTATTTGTTTTTTTGCATTTATATCACCCAAAAAATACATATTTTCATGCACACGTAAGGTGGTATATATGTAAAATTTAAAGTTTAGGGGTTAAATATATAAATACATAAAAATTGAGTGGTATGCATGTAAATTTTCTTAGCAAGGCAATGCAAGGCCTGTTTGTTTAGTTTAATATTCTAATGGTGAAATATTTCGTGATTAGATTTTATGCGATTATTTTGACTAATTATTCGTTGACCAATCAAATCCTTACCATATATAACTTATCTTCTTAATTCACGCCCAGATAATATATAAAATTTTTGCGGCCATAAATATTTGAATCGAGGTCTGTCAAACTCATTTTTCGCGAATCTTCAAGGAGTTTGTGTTCGATTCGATCGATAAGTAAATGAGACGAACAAGAATAATTTTTTTTTCTATTCGGTTAGTTAAATGAACCAAACACGGACAGTGATATGTTCGTTCGTGTTGGAATCGTTATTATTTGAAATATAAAATAATTTAAAATAATTATATATATATATATATATATATATATATATATATATATATATAATTTATGATATTTTAAAAGATTAAATTTTATAAATTATAATATGTAGTAAATTAATAATAATAATTTATTAATACACTATATTAGTAATATACTAATATAGATATTATATATTTATATAATATAAGTTATGTAATTAATATAATATATTATTTATATATTTTAATATTAGAGCTGTCAAACAGGCTCGTCGTTCGCGAACATCTCATGTTCGGCTCGTGTTCGACTCGTTCGTTTAGAAAAGAACACGATCTGTGACTTGACGAACAATTTCGAACTCAAGCTTATTTCAAACAAACTAAATTTCAAATGAACCAAACACGAACATAGCTCTGTTTGTTCGTGTTCGGTATAGTTTTATATGATTTTTTAAATGAAAAGAAATATTTATATCAGAAAGCAATGTAGGGAATGGAGATAGCGAGAAGGCATTCTCCCCACTTGGTAGCCTAATGCTGAGAGCACCAACAATGGCGTCCAGTGGAGAGATGAACAAGTAGGCTAATGGAAAGCCAATATGACAGCTTAAAAATGGAATGGCTTCTTACTTCATTTGTTATTTATTACTTTATAATTATAATGGCAGAACCACCAATATTAATAAGCTATATGGATGGTTACCTACAGATCACTCAAAATATCGATATTTACAAATTAATCGTTCATGTGATTTGTATTAAACTACAGAACCGATGTATATACAAGCGCCAAAAATGAAAAATAAGAGTTAGGGTCTATTTGGGGCAGCTGCAGCTTATTCAATTATCTGTTGATATGCTGATTAAAAATAATTTGCTGATAAGCTAGGTGTGATGACTATTACAAATTTTTATTTTTTAGGAAAAGTCAGACCCAGACAAGAAGCTGCCACCGCACCTAAATAGGTGCGGTGTGATAACGCTGTTTTCAGCGTTTTGAAAATGCATAAGCTGTGAAAACTTAATTTACCCAAATAGGTCAGGTGCGTTTTCAAAACGCTACCGCACCAAATAAGCTGCCCCAAACAGACCCTTAGTGTTTTACCGTGAAATTTTGATATGTGAGCGAGAATTTTAAAAATGGATGAAAGAGGGTGGTTGATTTTGTAAATAATAAATTTCAGATGGCTTGAATGCAACTTCCCCAAAACTAAAAGTTAATGGATATTTGGTTTATGGATGATGCAATTCTTATATACTTTAATTCCAACCAATCATATTAGAAATACAAGAAGCTTACAAGTAGTTGAAAACAACAAGCGCATAAACAATAAGCAAGCAAAAGATTGTGTCAAAGTGCACACCACACACAAATACAAACAAAACAATTGGAATATTTTCATTTTTTTTTCATAAAGTAGGTCGAAAATAGTCGATATCAAACAAATCATTGTTATTGGTATTGTTAACTTATTTATTTGATGAAGAACATACTTTGATACCATAAGTTCACTTCATTGTAATTCAGAAGACTTAAATTGATGTTAAATTTTATTCAGATGTTTCTGATACGACATCGTAGCAAGCTGGAAAGAAGATTTGGATAACATAAAAAATTTGATACATTGATCCAAATTCATACTTATGAACTACTCAATTTGAAGCCCATAAGACATTAATTCATTTGAAAGCAATTGAAGTAACTCTGACTGACCACCATTCCTAGCTTGGAACTATACATATGATTGCAACCCTATTTGGGTCATTTTTTTCCTCTCTCCTCATATGGATAGTGGAAGAACCCCTCTCCATAGATGTACATAATTGGCACCAAACCACATAAATCACACTGTATTATTTATATACTTGTATGATTTTATTTTTCACATTGCTTTGCACAACGCTTATTGTTAAACGTACTTCAATAATAATGAAAGTAATGTAAGCTAACAATAGATGAGAAAATCACAAATGGCATAACATAAATAAATATGTAATGCATGTTAAGAAAATTAGGGCAAAGAAAACGCAAGAATCGACACAAATCCAGAAGAACACAGAGATTTAACGAGGTTTGGCAAAGGTGCCTACGTCCTCGGGAATAGAGCTGCGGTTTTCCTTCCACTTTAGAAAAAGAGTAGAAAATACAACTCATTCGCCCTAGGGTTACAAACCAGGCCTATTTATAGCCTTAGGTGTATAATAAGTAATTACAAAATTACCCATGTACCATACCGCGGGGCATTGCCTTCGCACCCCCAACCCACATAATAAAACTCCCTTGATTCGCTCGCTCTGCTCCAATGTTTGTTCCTTATTTGTTATATGAATCATACCTAACAAATCTTCACCTTGGCGAAATATCCAACCCTTTAGAAAAAAAGATACCTAGGAGTTTCTCATGCACCAATGTGAGTTGGGCCACCATGCTTCTCTAGCAACTGTGAATATTCAACAAATCCAAGCAATGCAATAACTTGTTGATAGTAACTAGCTTGGTCAACATATCAGTCGCATTCTCATCAGTATGAACCTTCTGCAAGTATCTCACTAGAAGCAATCAATTATTTGATCTTGTGATACCTGACATCAATGCACTTGGTTCTCGCATGGTACACTTGGTTCATAGCTAAATAAATATCACTCTTACTATCACAATGCAACTGAACTCCACCTTGCTCAATGTTAGTTCCTTTACTAGCCCAGTTGTAGACCTTCTCCCATCTAAATCACCTGCATAGTCTGACACCCATTTTCACTCAAGAGCCTTCTTTCCCTCGGGAAGCTGAACTAGCTCCCATGTATGATTTCTTTGCAAAGACTCAATCTCCTCAACCATTACACCCATCCATTTCTCTTTCTCCTGGCTAGTGATAGCCCCTTGAAAACTGGCTTGATCATCACTACTATGAAAAGTGCAAAAGAGGTCATGTCTTCATAACGCAATCTGCTAGGAGGCCTTATATTGGTGTGTCTCTGTCTATCTCTGACTAGATTATAATTCTGCAAGTCATCTGTACTAAAATCACCAGGTGTTGGATCTGAACCTTCAACTCTCTCAACTGCTACTGGATGCTGTTCTAGATCCATCTGCACTATCTCTGAACTGGAATTGTTCCCTGACACCTTGTCTTGATTCTGCTGCAACATGGATTGCTCGTCAAAGACTACATCTCTACGTATCACCGCTTTCTATGCAATTGGATCCCAAAACTTGAATCCTTTCACACCTTTCTTATAGCCCAGAAAGATGCACTTCTTAGATTTTGGATCAAGTTTTGATATTTGATCTCTGGGTACATGCACATAAGCAGGACAACCAAAAATTCGTAAGTCATCAAAATTAGCTGGATTACCTGTCCATACCTTTTTTGCAACCTTGTCACCCAGTGATGCCTGAGGTGATCTATTGATGAGATAGCATGCCTATTCACAGCCTCTGCCCATAAGGTTTTAGGAAGCTTTGCATTCAATCTCAAGCATCTTGCCATTTCAGCTAAGGATCTGTTTATTATTTCTGCAACGTCATTTTGCTGTGGTGTATTTCACACTGAAAGATGCCTCTCAATCTCGTACTCCTCACAGAACTTCAGAAACTGCTAATCTGTGTACTCTGTGTCATTATTAGATCTCAAATACTTGATATTTCTGCTAGTTTGGTTCTCAACCTCGGCTTTCCATAACTTGGATTTAGAGAAAACTTCAAATTTCTGCTTCAAGAAATACATCCAAACTTTCCTGGAAAAATCATCAATAAAGTTAACATAATACTGCGATCCTCCCACTGACAGTTCCTGGTAGGTCCCCATACATCAGAATGCACATAATTAAAGAATCCCTTCAGTTTTATGCTTTCCAGTCATAAAAATGACTCTAGTCTATTTTCCAAGAACACAGAACTTACAGAAATCGAGCTTGCAGTTTTTCACACCATGCAAAAAGTTTCTTTTAAGCAATTCAGTCATCCCACATTCACTGAGATGACCCAGATGCATATGTCATAGCTTTGTATTATCATCATCTGACTCAACAGAATAAACTTCACCTACAACTGTACTCCCCAACAGTTTGTAGATATTACCTGTAGTTAATTTTCCTTTCATCGCAGTCAGTGCACCCTTAACAATTTTGATAGTTTTTCTATCCTCATCTACCTTAGGAATAAAACCATTTCGATGTAGAGTGCCCAAAGAAATAAAATTCTTCTACAAATCTAGAATATGTTTGACATCACATAATGTTCTGCCTGTGTCATCATACATCTTAATTCTGACTTCTCCAATACCAGTAATATTGCAGCATCTGTCATCACCTAAATAAACTGAGTCATAATTAGTTGACTTATATGAAGTAAACCACTCTCTGTTAGGTGTTATGTGATAAGAGCATCCTGAATCAAGAATTCATGCATCCATAAACAGAGTTGATGAAACTGAAAGCATATCAACATCACTGTCATCTGAATTGTCACCCTGCACCACATTTACGGACTTTAATGATACATCATGTTTTTTCCTCAGTCTGCTTCTTGAGCTTTGGATAATCTCTTTTTATATGACCTGGCTCCTAGCACTTGTAGCAATGAATCGTCTTTTTGCATTTAGACTTGAATCTAGAATTTTTCCCTCCAGAACATTCCTTCTTTTTCTTCCTTTCACGATCCTGATTACGCTTAACATATAAATTGTCGCCATAAGAGTTTTCCCCTGCATTTTTCTTCTGCTGGTTGTGAGCCAACAATATTGCAGTAATCTCATCAACTTTTATAGTTTCTTTTTCATATGTCAGAGTAGTCACTAGGTGTTCATAGGTGGAAGGCAATGAACATAACAAAATCATCACTCGGTCTTCATCCTCAATACTCACATCAAGTCTTGATAAATCTGTGATTATTTGATTGAAGCCATTAACGTGTTGTGCCAGATCAAAACCTTCTAGCATCTTTAGCCTATACAATTTTTGCTTCAGATACAATTTATTCGTCAGAGATTTTGTCATAAATTGAGTTTTCAATTTCTTCCATACCTCCCCCCGGAGATTTTAAATTCATCATGTTTTACATTACCTCATATGTCAGGCATAAACGTATGGTTGTTACAACTCGTTGTTGCAATTCTTCTCAATCTTCATCTTCCATGACATCTGGTTTCGTTGCCTGCAAAGTCTTCAAGATTCCCTGTTGTGCCAACAAATCTTTCACTCATGTTTGCCACAATTCTAAGTTTCTGGTTCCATCAAACTTCGCCACCCCGAATTTTTCATCATAAATTGTCATAAAAAATTAATCCTGCAACAAACTTTTCCTGTAAATTCCTCTGTTGATTTGTCAAAATTGTTGAAGACAAAAATTTCTTGTTCAGAATCTTTTCAAAGAATTTCTTCTCCAGCAATATTCTCTTAATTTTCTCTTAATTAAGTGTTTTCCTTAATTAAGATTCCCACAAAAATAATTTTTCTTTTCCAAGAATAAAATTGCCTTTTCTTGCTTCCTTCCCCCTCAACAGAAAAATTTTCTTTCCCCTTCGCGCGTATCCGACAAAAAAATTCCTATCAAGAATTAATTTCCTGATTTAAGGAGAAACTTTGGAAGCTTGCATTTTCTTCTCCGCTTAATTAAGTATTCCCCTTAATTAAGTTTTCCATAAAATTATTTTCTTCCCTTCGTGGTACAATTTCCTTGCGGCAAGAAAGATTACCTTCCTTTCCTGTCTTTCCCCTGCCTCTGTGGTGAGCGCCGAAGCCCGGTTGCGGGGATCCGGCCGGGATTCCCCTGTCATTTACTTTGCGAACCTGGTCGACCGTCTCTATCACACATGAATTAGTCTTCTCTTCGCGATCTTCGAAACCTCCGAAGCTGCCTGTCGTGAAAGCCTCCGCTGCGTCGCGGAACGTCGCGATTGGCGAACTCCTGTATGTCGCGCAAATTTGCTTCGCAGCTCCTCTGTGAATCGCGAATTCATTCGAGAGGCTGCGTCGAACGTCTCCTTACCATGATTCTGTTCTTCTATCTCCCCAAACGGTCCGAAGCCATAGCCAAGATCATTTTCCTCGCATTTAAATCCAATGTGCCCTTAAAACCTCGCTCTGTACCACTTGTTGAGAAATTTAAAGCAAAGAAAACGCAAGAATCGACACAAATCCAGAAGAACACAGAGATTTAACAAGGTTTTGGCAAAGATGCCTACATCCTTGGGATCAAAGCGGCGGTTTTCCTTTCACTTTAGAAAAAGAGTACATAGTAGAACCCCTTTCGCCGTAGGTTACAAACCAGACCTATTTATAGCCCTATGTGTATAATATGTAATTACAAAATTATCCCATGTACCATAACGCGAGGCGTTGCCTCTGAACCCCCAACCCACATAATAAAACTCCCCCAATTCGCTCGTTCCACTCCAACATATGTTCCTTATTTGATATATGAGTCATACCTAACAATATAAAAAGAAAATTACAACAAAATAATACTAATAATAATATTAAATGCCTTTTTCTTCCATCCGGTAAAACCAATTTGGAAACTCTTAACCCCCAAATAAAACTTAAAACACAACCTGCCAAAAAAGCTGACTTAATTAGTTTTTAAAATAATAATAATCAAAATTTAATAAGTTTTTGAAAGCATGATATTAATTAGTAATTAAAAATACTTTATAATATTATTGATTTAAATTTAATAAGTTTTTGAAAGCATGATATTAATTAGTAATTAAAAATACTTTATAATATTATTGATTTAAATTTTTTTCTAAATTAAAAATTACTTTTTAATATTAATTAGTAATTAAAAATACTTTATAATATTGTAAAACTGAATTTAGATTTCATTTCAATAAAAATCAATATGCTGACGACAGTTTGTCCGACCAAACCCTAATCACAAAAGATGATTATGTCATAAAAGGCTTATTATGCATTTACTTTATATAAAAAGGCTGATTAAAGACAAATTTTAAATGTTTAAAATATTTCTTTACGTCATAAAAATAACGTGCCATTATTGGCTCATTCAGCACGCCGAAAGTTGGCCAATGACAACCCATTTTATTGCTGCAAGCTTTACTTTATGCTCGTCTATATAGTACTGAATTTCGATTTATTTATCCTTTTATTCAAAGAATGGGAGATCCAAAAATGCTTCAACTTGAAGGAATCGAAAAAGCTTGTAATAATAGAGCGCTTATTTCATCACGATACCAGACATAAATTTATGTTCAAAGTACAGTAAGCACTTGCCCTGTGGCAAGTGGGTCCCACTATAATACACTGAGTATGGTTTTTAAAAGAAGTGTGGCCCCACTTGCCACGTGCCAAGTGGGCCACACTGTAACACATTGGGTAGGTATTTTAAAAGAAGTGTGGCTCATTTGCCACTTGACAAGTCATTCATTGGATTCTGGACGTAAAATTTACGTCGAGTGTCTTTATAGAATAATAATAGAGTGATACGATATAAGAGATTGAGTAAAGTGTTAAGATAATTTTTTAATTATTTTTATGGGCTCTTTTTTTAGTCCCAGTGTCTATAAAAATATCAAATTAGTCCCCACACATATTTAATATTAGTCGAGAGTAGTTCTTCCTATGAACTACTTAAACCCATCATAAAATTATTTGTGAACTAAATTGGAGTTTTTATAAATTTTTCTAACTAATATAACATGCAAAGAATCAATGGAGCACATTGAAAATTTTCTTAAAAATATCAAAATTATAATAAATATTTTCCCCAATAAAAGTAAGGACATTGTGCAGCCGACATGTATAGTATGCTTTGCATTAGGCGACATCACGAGTCATGATGATCAATGTCAAACATGTGTGGTGGTAGGAGCAACTTTTGCAAAGACATGAAGGGCCCATTTGGGACAGCTTATAAGTGTTGTGACGTTTTTTAAAACGCCGTCTAACCGTTTGGTTCGCGATTTTTAAAAACGCTGTCTGCCGCTTTTCAATTTTTTACACTAAACGCAAGCCGCGGGTCGACCTCCGCGGCTGACCAGCGGGCCGCGATTCAAGATAATTGTTTATCCTGAAACGCACAAGTTGCCCCAAACAGACCCGAAATGAAGAATGATGGAAAATGAAAAGAAGCTTGAGACAAAAAAAAACTCATATTTAAATTTATACAAATTCATCCAATTAAACATCGACTTATATTGTTTGGTGTAGCTCCGGTGACGGACAAAATTAGAGAGAGTTCTCTTAGATGGTTTGGTCACATTAAACGTCAGCCATCTGATGATCCGATTAGGAAAGTACATGTTTTAGATTCGACCTATGTTAACAAAGGCAGAGGTAGACCTAGGAAGACTTGAGTTTATTGTATAAAAAATGATGATAATTTATTAGATTTGAATGAAAATATGACACTATATAGGACGTAATGAAGAAAAAGGACTCTTGTAGTCGACCCCAAATATTGGGATTAAGGCTTTATTGTTGTTGTTGTTGTCTTTATCAATATAATTTAACGTTCTAAATGCCACTATAATATAGTAATTAATTATTTAATGACTAAATATAAATCTAAGAAGACAAAAAATTGAAATTATTGTTCCTAAATAGAAATGATTATTAATTTTTTATTAAAAAATTATATTAAAAAAACATCAATGAAATTAAATTTGGAGTCATAGTAATTCCAAAAAGTAATCATATTTGAATTGCTTGAAAATAATTAGGATTGGTTGTCATTTTTTAGTGAAAATATTCATCACCCTAAGATTAATCTAATGTTGTTTATATATTATCAATCTTCATCTATAGGGTTACTCAAAAATCTAAATAAATCTTATTATTTTGGCCTAAACTTTAAGGAATTTAAAGCGTGTGAGACCAATTTGAGTATGGACCATAGACATTTAGGTCAATCCAAACAGAGGTAAAGGGTAGAACTGTTAAAAAAGCTACTTGTTTTCCGAACAGCTCGTGTTCGGCTCGCTAGAGAGTTCGTGTTCGATTCGTTCGATAGGCAAACGAGACAAACATGAAAAAAAGTTTTTTTTTTCGGTTTAAAACGAACAAAACACAAACAGTCATGTATTTGATCGTGTTCGAATGATAAAATAATTTAAAATAATTATATATAAAAAACTTATCATATTTTAAAAATGATTATATACTCTAAAAATTTACCATATTTAAAAAAATTAAATCCTATAAAGTTTATCTAAAAATTTATTATCATTTTAATAATCCAAACAATTCGAATAATTCGAACAATTCAAACATTTCAAAACAAATTTCAAACAAATCAAATTGAACATGAACAATAGCTTCACGAATAATTTCAAACATAAGCCTATTTTAAAAACACTTAATTTCAAACGAACCAAACACGAACACGAGCTCTGTTTGTTCGTGTTTAGCTCGTTTACACCCTAATTTTGTAAATATTTTAAGTGCTAAACTCCATTTTCGTAATACTAAACAGTGTCTCCAAGGTTAATGAATATTAATTATTTGTACGTTTAAATTGAATATTAATTTTCTGCCACAACAACATTGGCGTACGATGGTGCAATTATTGGTATATAGCAAGTCTTTTTTTTTATATTATATAAATTTTTAATGTCATTTTATATTATGACAACAGTCACGTTCCCATTATTTTTTTATAAAGTTTAAAATGCTACTTTATATTATGTCAATTTTTTTCATTAATACCACCTAAATCTTTTACACTATTTCAATTTTAAAAGAGAAATACGTATTTTCATGCAAAATAAGATGACTTGTACGTAAAAATTGAAGAGTATGTGTTCGATATGTAATTACCTCCTCTATTTTTATGGGGGGCGAATTTTTTTCGCTTATTCATTATGATTCTCGAGGAAATGAAATAGTATTAATTGATTCAGATGATTCATTATGATCACGAAATGATAATATTTATCATATCATCTAATTCTTATGTATTTACATATCTACCACATTTATACCACTAAAATCTCTTGTATCTCACGAAAATATCACTATTTTAATTTTCTAAAGAGTGAAATACACCGTCACAAGCATATATATATATATATATATATATATATATATATATATATATATATATATATATATATATATAGAAAAAAAAGACAAAAAAAGAAAAAAAGAAAAAAGAAAAAAAAGAAAAAAAAAGATATATATATATATATATATATATATATATATATATATATATATATATATATATATATATATATGAAATGTATATAAAAATTGAAGTTTATGAACCATTTTCTTATTCAGTCAATGATTACTATGGCTTATTCAATAAAAATAAAGAAAGGAAGAGAAAATCATTTTAAAAATACTTTTGAAAGGATTGTCCTAAACAAAATTGTAGAGAAAGGAGAAACCTCCTCAAGCCTTTCAACAAAATGACAGAGTAGTTACATCTTCTCCCTATAGCTGCTTTTTCCCTCTTTCTTCTATAACCTTCCCTACTCTAGCAAGCCCTTTCTTATTGAAACCGCCCAGCGGGATTTTCCTTCATGCTATAGTGATAATGGTTGGAACTTGAGGCACGTGGAGGAAGGATGATAGCTCGATTGTGCATTCCCTGTTATGATTCGATCTTGGTGGTTATCTGTTGGGACTGGCTTTGGAATTTCTTTATTTACTCCTCGGGCTGAGGAATATTGTTGGAGACTCAACTTGTTTGAGAGAAGTATGTGTCTGGAGGCAGTGATTTTGTGAGTATGTTGGCCACTTGGTCGACAGACATGATATGGTGGAGTGTGATTTCTGCATTTTGATGTGGTCCCTTATGAAGTGGTAGTCTGCCTCAATATGTTTGTTTCTAACAAGGAAGCAAGGTTTTGTGACAGTGCTATGGCTGAGGTATTGTTGCTGTAAAATGATGTTAGTGGAGGCTTGGAGATTGGTAGTTCTTGTAGTAGGTGACGTAGCCAGAGGATGTCAGTTGTAACTAAGGCAAGGGCTCTGTGTTCTGCTTCGGCAGATGATCATGCGATGGTTGTTTGTTTCTTTAAGGACCAAGAAATAAGCTTCAGACAAAAAAAATCTTCTGTCATCTGGATTGGTGGCCCAATCTGCATTTGTATAAGCTCTAAGTATCAAGTCTCTCGAGGTAATTCATACTCCGTGATTGCGGGTGCCATTAAGGTAGCGTATAAGTTGTTTGAGGAGTTTGTTGTGGTGTGTTAGAGGTTGATGCATGTGTTAGCAGAGCAAGTTTACTGTGTAGGTGATGTCTAGACGTGTGATTGTGAGATATTGTAGGGAGCTGATGATTTGACGAAATTTTTGTTGCTCTGTGTGGAGGGTGGTGTATGTGATAGTGTGTGTGGATGAGGGGAGTGGAGTGAGAACAGGTTTGGAATGGCCTTTCCTATGGTATGGAAGAAATCTGATAGGTATTTAGTTTGCTCGATAAAATATCTAGTGGATGTGTGATGAACTTTGACTCCTAAGAATTGGGATATGGGTTCGATTCTTTTGATGTGAAGCTAGTTTTGTAATGTTTGAAGTAGAGATGTTACGTGAGTTGGTGAGTTTTCTGTGATAAGTATGTCATTAACATAGACTAGGAGGAATATTTTGATTTGTTCTTTGGTGTAATTAAGGAGTGATTGATCGGTTGTGCTAAGAGCAAAGTGTTGGCTATATATGTAGGTGCAAAAGGTGAAGTACCATTGCCTTGGTGCCTGCTTTAGTATGTATAAAGCCTTGTGCAGTTTGTAGACAAATTTTAGTTGTTGTTTGTCTTTGAATCCTGGTGGTTGTTGCTTGAATACGGTATCTTTGAGCATGTCGTGAAGGAATGTATTTGACACATTCAGTTGTTGAACCTCCCATTTTTGTGTGGCTGCAAGAGCTAGAAGCATGCGTATTGTTGAAATTTTGCTACTGGTTTGAATATCTCAGTGTATTCTATTTCTGGTCATTGTGCACACCCTTGATCTACTTAGCGTGCCTTGTATCTAGTAATGGTGTCATCTGAGTGTTATTTTGCTTTATATGCAGGTTTCCTGTTGTTGAAGTGCTAGAACTCAATAGACATGGCTTGACACTAGTGAGGAAACTTGTTGGCTAGGGAGTAGGAAAGTGGGATCTATTGGATTTGTTGTGTGGATGAGATCAAGAATTTTTCTAGTTTGAGGGTTCATGCTCTTTGTTCTTGTGATCACTGGATAAGGTTATGGGTGTGTTTTGAGTGGAGGATGTGCTATTATTTTTTGTGTTGGTGTTTGAATTAGGATGGTAGATTATGTTGAGTTTGGGTTTCTGTTTGTGTGATGATAGAATGGTGGTGGGGCTGTGTAGTGTTGATGTTGGAATTAGTAAAGATGGTGGTGGTTGTGAAGAAGTGTGTGTGTAGTTGGGTATTGTGTGTTTGGTTGTTGAAATGGGAATGAAGTTTCAATAAAGGTGACATGTCTGGAGTTGTTGGTTTTTTTTTGTGGAGGGGTCCCAACACTTGTATGTTTTATGATGAGGGTTTATCCTATAAACATGCAGATAGAGGCTTTGGGTTTAAGTTTGTTTGTCATTTATGGTTCATGTTAGGGAAAACAAACACATCCAAACGTGCGGAGATAGTCATACGTTGGTTTTTGTTTGTAGAAGAGTTTATGATGGGACTTGTTATGGGTTGTTTTAGAGGGGATAATATCAATAAGTTGGATTGCAATAAGAATTGCTTCCATCCATAAGGAGTGAGGAAGATGAGCCGCATTGAGTAGAGTTCTTGTTGTTGCAATAATGTGCATTTGTTTGCGTTTCTTTGGGCCATTTTGTTGTGGTGTGTATGGGCATGAGAATTGATGTTTTATGTCATTTTTTTGGAGATTTTGTCTTAGTTGGTGAGAAGTGTCTTCTCCTCTGTTATCATTGGGAGGATTTTTATTTTTGTATTAAAGTTGTGGATTAGATACTAATGAAGATTGATGAAATTTATAGTGGTCTCTGATTTTCTATGCATGGGAAATATCCAACAAAAGTGAGAATGAGCATCTATAAATGATACGTAATATCTATATCAATTTATTGAAATTAAAGGAAAGGGTTTCCATGCATCAAAGTGAACAAGTTCTAAAAGATTATAAGAAGTATTACTAGTAGGAAAAGCTAATTTATGATTTTTGTTCTGGTGGCATGCCAAGCAAGGTGATGGAGAGGTGGAGATGCGTAGTTGATGGAATTTTTTGGAGATGAGTGATAGTGTTTGATGGTGAGGATGACCAAGTCTTTGATGCTAGTTGATTGAGGATGTGGTGGTGTGGAGAGCTTGAGTTGCATGCATACCCTCCCTAACAGTTCATGTAAGTAATGTCTTATGTGTTGTCCCTAACTGTATATAATAGTTTTTAGCATCAAAAGACATAATGCAGTTGTTGACTTGGGCTGAAAGGAGGTTGTGAGAGAGATAAGAAACATGATAGAGAGATCGAAGATTTAGCTTACTTCTAGGGTTGGGATGGTTGCCCAATACCATACGGGATATGTTTGTGACATGAATGTTTCCTTCAATAACTTATTCTGCACCTTGATATGGGTTTGGGAGATTTAAATTTTCTAGATGCAGTGTGAGGTGTGATGTGGTTCCTATGTCAAGAATCTAGGATTGGTTGTTTGTGTTGTATGGTGTTGAGGTTATTTGGTTTGTATTGTAGGTTAACCCTGTGCCAATAGTGTGATGCTATGTGAGCTGGTTTGAGGTAGATTTGATAGGTAATTTTTTGTTTGGTTTTGTACGAGTTGGTTTGGTATCGAGAGGATTGAGATGATTTGTGTTGGTTTTTGTAGTTGTTTTTGTGTTGATTTGGTGTGTTGTTGTGTGGGTGGGAGTTTTTGGGTTTGTTTGTATATAGATTTGGGATGGGTTGTTGTTTTAGGTTTTTAGTGGATGAACTGGATTCCTCACTATGAAGTAGAGAATAAAATTCTTCAAGATTTATGGGATTTAACAGCATGTATTTGACAGTTTTGACTCCCTAGTATTGAATTGGTAACTCATTATGTGTGCAGAGGATGATGTCTTTCATGTTGATCTGAGCTCCTTTTTTTGTAATGTTATCAATTATGGTTTTAATGTTTGCCAAATATTGAGATGTGATATTGCTTCCCATTGTGATGTTATGGAGATCATTTTTTAGCTGGATCACTCTGGCTCTGTTTGCTGACTGGAACTGCCTCTCAAGGGTTGTCCTGATCTCTATAGTATTATTGAGGTTGGGTATGTATGGTAGAATTGGTGTTGGAATAGTTGATAGTATTTCACTTGTGAGGTTTTCATCGACCAAATGCCAAAGCTTGAAATCTAGTTTCTCTTCTGATTTTTTGACTCAAATCTAATGAATTGAAGAGGAATGGAGGAATTCTATACAATAAATTCTTCAAATCCAGCTCCTCTGAATAAGTTTTGCATTTGAGTTTTCCATACATGATGGTCGTCATATTGCAGTGGTGAATTTGGCAGTGTCCTGATGTTTGATATTAAGAATTTGAGTGATGATGGTATGTTGATTTCCTTCATACCATTGAAGGACATGGATGACATATGACTTGTTCAAATTATGGATGAATTTGGAGAATCAATGGATCAATTGCTGATGAGCTTAGTGATCTGATGCCATATATAAAAGAGAGAAACCTCCTCGATCCTTTCAATATAATGACAGATCAGTTACATCTTTTCTCTTAGCTACATTTTCCCTCTTTCTCCTCTAACCTTTCCTACCCTAGTAGACCCCTTCTTATAGAATCTGTCAGACAGGATTTTCCTCATGCTACAGTGATAATGGTGGGAACTTGAACCACGTGGAGGAAGGAGGGTAGGCTCAGTTGTGTGTTCCCTACTCTGATTCGATCTTGGAGGTTGTGTGGGACAGGCTTGGTATTTCTTTGTTTAAAGATTTCATTGCCTCACTTTGAATTCGCTTTATGATATCCAAAATTCTTCTTCCATCTCACAATGAAAGTGTATTTTTTTCCTCAAAAATAAAAAGAAATTTATTCAGCATTTTTTTTAGGTGGGATCAAGATCCATTATCGACAATAATATTAGACTTTAAGAGAATATGAAGGAATTTATTAAAAAAAATATGAGCATAAAATCTCCATAATATAAATATATGCAAAAAAATTTTAGGACAAATTTGTAATTAAAATTTACATACAAATCACAATATTTATTTATTTACATATCTAACGCCTTAAGTTTGATATCATACTCATAATAATTTGGTGTACATAAGAATTGGTTAGTATGCATGTAATAGCCCCTAAAAACTATGCTTGAAAATGTGTATATCACTTTTAAAAAGCCAGTAATAGTGATATTTTTTACGTAATGTCAACAGTTTGACAGGCATGTATGCAAACATGAAAATTTAACGGTTAGATATGTAAACTTATAACAATTGTGTGGTATGTATACAATTTTCTTCTATCTAATAGGCAAATTATAGGCATATGTCAAATTACATATACTTAATCCACCTCAAATCAAAATCTTTTGATACATAGAAAGAATGGTGCTTGAAGATTTAGTTAAAAAGCATAAAGAGAAACACCATCTCCAAACCTTTCTTGTCTTCTTCTAAGTGCTCACCATGCATGTGCCCTTTTTGAAGAATCAAATTTTATCCTTAAAAATGGAAATTTTATTATTTCATTCATGAAATGTGGATTCCACTTCCCATTGTCCCCCCAACTACTTTCAATCTCTACCATATATCTTCTCCTAAAAAATAAAAATAAAAATCTATATATTTTATGTCTATAAAAGAGAAAGTTCTAGAGAAATAAATAAATAAATAAAGTAAAAATAGAATTTTTAACTTACAAGCTTTGTCTATCAACCACTAGATGGGAATCAATGTATACTTGACATATGGTCCTAGCAAATTTAGCTTGATTCAAGCCTTTACTTTTTAGGAAGATTTACATATTTACCGCTCAATTGTTGTGTAGTTACATATCTAACCCCGAAACTTTAATTTTTACATATGTATATACCATCTTACCTATACATGAAAATGTGCAGTTCACTTTCTAACAGTTAAGAAGATGATATTTTTCTTGCAATATGACAGATCTGAGTGATATAAATATAACAATGAAGTTTACGTGTTGATGTGTAAAATACATAGAAATTGGGTGGTATGTTGTAAATGCCCCTTTTAAAGTAAAATAAATAAATTAACAGTAATGAAAATAATAAATAAGAAAGGGACTTTATTGCTTAAGTTGTTCTATGGGTCTTTGATCTGCAAAACCAAGTGAAGCAACAGCAGCTCTATGGGAGGAATGACAGATGATCAATTGTTATATAAACATAACAGATCATAGCTTTTGAACCATTTAAGCAGTTTGATGTTGAATTAACTTTCTACAAAGCATAATAAAAGCCTAATCAATAATAAAGTTAATATTAATTATCAACTCCAAAGTGCTGATCCAGCATTTAAATTAGAGCTTTTCTTACCAAGTAAATTATCAGTGTTGTTTGGCTTTGTTTAGCTGAATAAGGAATACATTATAGAAGAAGACGACGACAACAACAACAACAACAAAGCCTTAATCCCACTAAGTGGGGTCGGCTATATGAATCATTTTTCTCCATTGCGTCCTATTTAGTGTCAAATTTTCGTTTAATTCTAATAAATTAAGATCATTTTTTATGCAATAAGCCCAAGTTTTCCTAGGCCTACCTCTGCCTTTCTTAACATGAGTTGTATTTAAAACATCTACTCTCCTAATTGGATCATCAGGTGGTCGACGTTTAATGTGACCAAACCATCTAAGGCGACTCTCTCTAATTTTATCCTTCACTGGTGCAACACCAACCCTATTACGGATATATTCATTTCGCATTTTGTCTCTAAGTGTAAAGCCACTCATCCACCTAATCATTCTCATCTCAGCAACACTTAACTTAACATTATGCTTCTCTAAATGCATTATAAAAGAAATATAGTATATTTGAAATAGTTTAAGTTCTTTTTGGCTGTAAAGTAGATGTAAGAACTTACATTTTTTTTTACTTTTGTTTGGATAAAAAAATGAAATTGATGTAAAAGATGATCGACGATAGTGGTTCATTACAAATTAAAAAAAGGGTTTTTGCAGCACTTCTTTTGAAGCTTTCGCAACACTTACAAAACCAACTAATTGCTTGTTTCAAAAGCATTGTATTTGCTTAGCGCTGCTAAGGCTTTTCGTAGCGGTTTTGGAAGTAGCGGGAAAGGGTATTAGGAGTAATATATTCGACAACGCTTATAAGCGCTCCGACATTCTATAAGTTAGCAGCGCTTATAAGCGCTGGTAAAATGAAGAAAAATTACTTAAAATGTAAGAATGTTGCAGCGCTTATAAGCCCTGGTATAATATAGATTTTAAAAAAACTCAAAACATATATAAGCGAGCAAGAGGATCAAAAAATGAATTCGATATACATATGAGATGTACGATAAAACAAATTTTGTGTAACATTAAACTCATACCATCCCAACAATTGAAGTTTCAATTTAACTGCTCAAAAGCGAAAAATATTCAAAGAGTTCATAAAATAACTAAATATATAAATCAAAACTCATAGTTTCATAAAATCCCTGCATATCAAACATTCATAATAAAAGAGATGACATAAAAGATAAGAAATTATTCTCCAAAAGATACTACTAATATAAATAAAACATTACATAACTGAATGTTAAATTCATAACATCCTCCCATGATATCAGACGTCAGAAGTATTATCATTGTAACCCTACAAGTAAGAAATACATAATTAATTGTTAATATTATTATCACTAATCATTGAAATAAAATACTTACTGAATTTGATTCACCTGGCGGTGGATAATTCATATGAATCTGATGCATGAATTGTCGCATTTCAGATCGTATAGTCTGCATCTCTTTATTAAATCTATTCTCCAATCTAGTAACTCGAGCGAAGCTACTTTCACAGCTACTTTTGCCCTGAGTGATGATGCTATAAGAAAAATAGCTACTTGGAATAACACCAAAACCGTGTACTTAGTCTACCGGGTTGTTCAGGCACTATAACTGTCAGAAAAATCCTCTCGTTTACATCTATGTTTCCGTCCTCTGATGTTAAATCTTCTTCACTAAGCATTGCATATGCTCTCATCTAAATTATCAAAAATAAAAAATTTTACAAATAATGTGGAAAATTAATTTAAATTTTCTCATAATTAAGTTAAATAATTGTTACCTATCTCTCTTCGGCATCCGGAGAAACTCTCCATAGTAACAATCTATCATGAATTGCCTTGAAAGAAGCATTAGTAAAATTAGTTTATAGTTTAATATTGATAATATGTTAGTCCCCGCACATAACTGAAACGCCCCATTGTATGGGGACATATCTGCTCATTAGCATTCATAGTATTATTTGCTACTCTTTCTTACAATAAATACATTTATTATATTATTATAAATACTACTTAAAAAATTAAATTATACTTCTCACTTTATCCTTTGGTTTTGACTATTGTGTCACAAGCTGACACCACTATAATGCATGTATGGCCTCAGGGACATTCTCTATTATTTCTCCAACTCGATGACTATCCCAATACTCAGCCTTCAAGCTTGCCTTATGATTTCATGATAAGAGATTGCAAAATCTAATGTTGTATGTGGCCACGAAATTTAAATTTAGACTACAAAATAAATCAAGATAAAAATATTTATTTAGCAAGATAATAATATCATAAGTTTATTCGATTCATGAATTTACCTCAATCTACTAACATCTTCTTCTTGAAGGGCTCCATGCCTTTATTCCTCCAGTTGGAGAATGATAAAGGCGCTAAAACTAGATCTCTTGCAAGGACACTTATATATGACCCAAGTAAATTACTCGTGTCTCTGATGGTAAATTTTGAAGATCTACACAAGTTGTGCACCCCCTACGTCTCATAGAAGTTCCTTACTCATCTCAAAAAAGATTGACAAAATAATCAACATTATTAGAATATAGCTTGTATAAAATAAGCAAATATAATTGATAATATTACATCCCATACTCGAAAGCCAAACCCCATCTTCTGATTGCGGCGCATGTTGTTCGCTATAATCTTGTTCCTCTGACTCACTATGTTGTGGAGTAAACCGTGTTTCATGTGCTCTGCTACTTTTTCCCTTGCTTGACCCACCTCTGGAAATTACTTTTATTGCACGTCTTAATGATGAACCCTGAGCCAATCCTATAAATAATAAAAGTGCAAACTAAAATAAAATAAATAAGGCTAACTATAATAAAAGTATAAATGAAAAAAGTAAACATATATATATTCATAAGATAATAAAGTGCAAATTAGAATAGTAGAAAAATAAGCATACCAATAATATAGTGTAAATTAAAATATGAACTTTAATTTGTAGGTTTTTTTAAACTAGCGTTTATAAATCAAAAGGTTACACCACATGACAGAAATTGAAACCCTATTTTATGATCGTGGTGTATGTAGTTCATTGTAATCCTTCTCTTGGGACTCATCAAGGGGTGGAGATTGTGTTTCCGATGCTCGGTATCTTATTTCATTGCTCAACTCACCTCTACAAATTACATTTTTTTGTACGTTTTATTGAAGAACCACTAGCCATTCCTGCCAATTGAAATGAAACAAAAAAAAAAAGCTAATTGTAATAAAAGTGAAAATTATTGAAGTAAATAGATATATTTCATAAGATGATAAACTACATATTAGAATAGTAACAAATAAGACTATTACTAGTAGAGTGCAAATTATAATATGAACTTTAATTTGTTGGCTTTTTTAAACTAAGCAATTATAAATCAAAAAGTTATACCACATACTAGAAATCGAAACCCCATCTTCTCGCCATGTTACATGTGGTTCATAATAATCTTGCTCATCAGACTCACCAAGCAATTAAAAAATTTCTTCATAATAGTGGTGGTGCAGTTCTCATAATGTTTAAATTTTAGAGAAAGTTTCATAGATAAGAGGAATCTAATATTCTGCTTAAATCGCAGAACATTATCTTCATCATAATGGTGGTGTAGCTCTCATCTCCTCTGTGTTATCAAATTTTTCTTTTTGTCGATGAAATACGTGATTAGAAGTAGCCAACAAAGTTAACACATATAAGAAAACTTTTTACTCTTATACAACCATAAAGATTCTGTATTTTTGGCACATCAAAGGCAAACAAATCTTTCTTTAGTACTCCATTTAGATAGCATGACCACATTAACATTCAACGCATATTAAAATTTTGCTCACTAGCAGCAACAAAACTTGGAACTCCATGTCATTATTCAATAAGTTCTTGTATTAATGGTTGTAACTAAACATAGATATTATTTTCAGGACTTGTCTCTCCAGGTACAATTGTATATAGAACAAAAGACGTATATTTCATTTCAATTCAATGAGAAATGTTATAAGAAATCAAATTGACAGACCAAATACTCATGATCTTAAAAGGATTAAAACCATCAGATGTCAAGACAAGTCGAATATTACGTGGGTCCAATGCAAAATTAGGATACAAAGTGTCAAAAGATTTCCATTGTCTCCAATCAGCTGGGTGTCATAACAAATCATCTCTATATTTATGTTTATAATGTCAGATCATCTCTTCTACAGTCTTTTTTTTCTTTCTATTATTATTTAACAACCTTTGTAGCCTTGGAATCAATGGGAAATATCGAATAATCTTTGCAGACTTCATATTTGATTTCTTTCCTTTAACATTATTTTATCTTTTTTGAATACTGGCACATCTTGAAGTTCCGCAAATATTACATACTTTTTTAGTCGCTTTGTGTTTTCAGAATAACATGCAACCATTAGGGCAAGCATCAACCTTTGTATATCTAAAATCAAATGCTTTCATTATATTTTTAGCCTCATAAGTATTCTTTGATAATAATGCTCCCCCTGGAAATGTATCAATTAATAACTCAAACAACATATCAAAAGATTCTGCAGTCCAAGAATTCACACATTAAACAAAAAAAGTGTAATAGAAAAGATAATTTTGTGAATGTCTTGCACCCGGGATATAAGTATTTTTCCGCATCTTCTAATACGTTTGTTTACTTTTATAGCATAATTTGTTTCATCAAAATTAAGCTCATCGTGTTCAGCACTTATGCTAATTGTGATATTGTTCGAGTAAATGCATCCCTTAGTATGATGACGATGGATGATTGCTATAGCAAGCAACAAGCAATGAGTGGCAGTAGGCAGAGAGACTGTGACGACGGGTGATGGAGGACAGTTGGAGTTGCCGGCGGTAGCGACAACATGTGGCGATATACGATCCATAGCGGAGAGCAACCAGCTGCTAGCCAGGTGACAACAATATTAGCGACGACATACTACAATTTGCTATGTATTTGAGAAGCATCGAAATCTAACAAATTTGGAATACACGACTTTCAAACTGTATAATGAATTTCAATTGCACAAAAAATTTATATTACATTTCATTTTCATCAAACCAAACATCAAAAATTTGAAAATCTTTATATTTGCTTACTCTACACAACTAATGCAAGGAAGCAAAAAAGCCTAAAGTAGTTAGTTTTTAAGCTTAAATGTTATCTCTATATTAATTCAAATTTTTTTACAATTGCTCAATCTAATTTTTCAACTTATTAACGCAGTAATAATTTGGTGATATCCTCAACTTTGTTGTTTTTTTTTTTTAAGAAAATTGGGGATGGGAGGTTTAAATGAAGGAATTTCTGACTTCTTAGGATAGATCTTATTTGTTTGTGTTAGCCATGGCTCATATACCTGATAAGGGATATATGTTAGAGTGGAACGGAGGCGGAGCTCGAGAGCGGAAGTATCTGTCTAATAGATGGGAAGTTTTGTTATGTGGGTTGAGGGTGCGGCGACAACGCCCCCGCGGTACTGTACATGAGTAATTTTGTAATTTCATATTGTATACTAGGGTTATATATATATATATGTGTGTGTCTTGTTTGTAACCCTAGGTAATTCTGTAAACTTTTTCTGAAATTGAAAGAAAAGTCATCGCTCTGCTCCCGATGACGTAAGCATCTTTGTCGAACCTCATTAAATCTCTATGTTTTCTTCTAGATTTCTGCCGACTATGACATTCGTCTTCCCCCTAAAATTCTCAACAGTTTGAGTTGGTGTTAAAGAAGTCAACTTTTAAGCGCTCAAGGCCATAACTTAATGTGTATTAAAAAAAACAACCAAAAAAAAAAACATAAATAGCATCCGAAATATCGTAATTTACAAAATCTAACACACAGGTGATGTTTATGAACTGCCAAATCATTGAGAATTTGATAGAAAAGAAAAATACGGGTCGGGGTTTTATCACGAATCTTGATATTTGAGCGAGAATTTGAAAAATGGATGAAAAATGGTGTGCTATGTATGCAAAACATCCCATTAAAAACTAAACAAAGATAAAAGTGAAAAAGAACTCATCTTCCTCTCAACAGCCATCAGAATATATTACTTCCAGATGAGAAATCTAAAGGACTGACAAACTCTCCAAAAGCAAGCCAAAAAGTACTCCTTCATGAATCTATCATTAAATAACATTAAATTTTAGCAGATATGGAAGATTTAGATGACATAAATGTAAAAAGTAAATTTTAGGTGTTAGATGTATAAATAAATAAATATTTGGTGGTACGTATGAAAATACCTTTTCTCATTAAGAGAGCCTCTTTAATCAAAGGATTGATTAATTAGTTAAAAGTAAAAGCATATTAAGTTGTTCGCAAAGAACAATAGGGGAAAAAGAGAAAGGAAAATCTTTAACTGAAGTAATGGACTAAAAATGGTGGAACAAAAGCAGAAGTTTATTACTTTTCTTCGATCAGTTCTAACTATTACAGTGTGGTCTTTAATGGAAAAAGGAGGCTTTAATAATCAGAGATTTTATTTTTTTATTTTTTTAATTTAAAAGATTGGAATCCGTTTTACATTTAATACCCTTTTTGATAGTGTTTGATTTCTTTGAAAAATATAAAATAAATAAATTTAGACTTTCATTATGCTTAGAATTGTAGGAGTAAATAGTATGAAAATTAAGATCTTCTCAGAGATCTCTCCTTAAAAGTCTATTGGTTGTATGGGGGATGATTGAGAGTCTCCATTCTCAGCAATATATTTGATTGGCCCATTGTACTCAATCCTACATACCCGTCCTTGTATATCTTCTAGCACTGCCCTCATACTCAGCTAGGGGAGAAATATTAGTGTATGTCGTACGAAGGTTATTCGGACGGTATTGGGGGGTTATGTCGGTGTTATTAAGGTTATTACCCCCAATAACCTCACAAAACCCCCGGATAACACCAAAAAATAGGAAAGCAGAACCGCGAAAGGTATTGGTAGGTTATTGGGGGTATTTGGAGGTTATTCTGGGGAGTATGCACGCAGAACCGCGTGCATACTTTAAACGTAAATATTTCTCCAACTAGGGGTACTCAGTTGATTTTTCTTTGAAGATCGACCTGGTGTTTGAGTTTGCCCCATTTGTCATCCGAGTTTGGATTGTTTCTTTGATGGGTGAGGCAAAAAAGTCCTCATTCTTATCTTGCTTTATTTCTTTAATGGAGATGTGCTGGGGTAAAATACGCTCAAGGTCAAATATCCCACAGATTGAGTAGCTATTTTTTGGTTTTACATAAGTGATATTCTATCTCAATATATACATTTGCAAGTATAATAATATTAATGAGTACATTATGGGATGATAAAGATGTTATGGAACTAAATGTTTATCTTTTCATTAAGTTTTGTTAGATCTAACAAATGCTTGATATAAGAATCAAAATGCGTTTGTAGAGATGTACTTCTTTCATATAAATTGTGAATAATTCAAGCTATAAGTAGAGATGAGTGGGAAGTGGCTTTTCCCTGCAAAGATGTTCTAAGCTTTACTCTGATTTGTAACTTCACTATGAATGAGATCTCCCAAATTTATGATTAGTTAAACTAAGGACTCCAAATATTTTAGAATCCTTAAACTCTTTCTTCACATGCCCTGTGGATTAATGATTGTAATTTTAAATAACCCTCTCATTGTATAAAGATTACTTAGCTTATTTTTTTCAATAATTTAAATCAATATTTCTATTAACCTGCTCAAATTTTATTTTATTGCTTTAGCAAAGGACTTTGATCCTACGAATGATGTAATCTCTCAGATACAATTAGAAAGCTCTAATGGCATTTCCTTGTGGTAGAATATTTCAATTACCATGTATGGAAACCAAAGAGAATAATAGTTTCAACTTACAAGATATAAATTCTAGCATCAAATAATCATAACATGCAGTATTGCATAAACATAAAAATAAGAGCATTAGGATGTACATGTTTAGATTAAAAAATGACCTATAATCACTATATTCTCAATCCCTTTCAAATTTCTTTCATAACTTAGGAGGAAAAATCAAAACTCTGGCCCGATAACCTCAATCACATGTATCCCTCCTCTTTATCATAATTTAAAATTGGCACTTATATGGTTTAGTTTACGTCATTATTTGACTATTTGTTTTAATTCTTAGGATTTTTGTGTGTTGGAAGATTCATGGTGGTAGAGCAGTAGTTTAAATATCTTGGTGTTACACGAAGATCCAGCATACACGCAGATTAAAAAATAGCGAGATAAGGCACCAACATTCCCTGAAAAAGGTCAATATAATCCACTCTATGTTTGTAAGTATAAGAGTCTGTCATTCTCTCACAACAGGGAGAACGAGGTTAGAATTATACACTCAAAAATAAATTTGTCTTCATATAACATGAAAAATACAAATGTTTGGAAATTAGTCAACAATAGTTGTAGCCTGGCTCTAATGGTTGTAAGCAGTGGTTGTCGATGGTCGGTGATCAGCGGCAGCAGGTGATGATGGTGAGCAGTGGTCAGCTATACAGAGACCAATGCTCGATGGTGGCTAGCAGCTACAGAGACCTGCGGTTACTCATCGTTGTTCTATTCAGAGCAGACTTTGAAATTTCACTTCTCGTTCACTTCTTATCTCTCATTCTTCCTCCTTAAGTGAAGAGAGGGGGGTTTCAATAGCATTTTATGGAGGAAAATTTTGTCTTTTGGCTCATAACTTTCTTAATTGTCTTATTGGACGGTCTATGCTAATCCTTCTTGATCATAAGTGATTATTTAAGGATTTGGGTGTTTTAATGACCTCGTACTCAAGAGATATTAGGCTCGTTGGATTCCTCTTATTGGGACAGTCAATTCGATTGTAAATATGTCAAATTTGGAGTTCATTTGACCATTCAATTGAAGATTTAAAGACTCTAATTATGCCTCAATGGCTTGATTTGGGCTTTATTGGACTCTGATTAAACCAACTTTAACATCAGTAGGTTCGTCTTATCAAGACCATCAGTTTCACTTCAAACTTGTTGAAACCAGGGCCTGAATAATCTTGAATTTGAGCTTAGAATATTTATTGCTAAAAAAATGCATTGAGATTATTGCTTGATCCTACAATTTTTGGTGAGAAAATAGTTCCCCCCTCCCCCTATTTTTGGCCATTGTCCCTTGTATCGCCCGAAAATAGGTAGCTAGTATTAGAAAATCTTCAACATAACTTCAGAAATTCCTAAAAATTTGTACTTTGTAGAGATTTGAGTTGTCATGGATTCTTTGTGGTGTTCTAAAGGTGCTAAAATTGGGTTTGGAATGATAAAAATTGTTGAAATTAGCACTTCTAGAAAAATTCTTGGTCATGTTTTCGTTGTCACTATTAGTGATGGCAGCCACAAGGCAGCAATGGTACAGCGGTGGTGACCCGACCCGCAATAACGCAGTAAATTAACTTCCAAAAGATGGCCAAAAACTTGACCCGATTTCTAAATAGCGGCTAGTGTGCAAAATCTTAAATGATATAAAAATTAGAAAATATTTTACACACTAGGAGTACTACGCAAGTATACGTATCATTTCAAGTAATATAGAGTTTTCTTTAAAAACCCCAGTATCGATCCCACGAGGAAGTGAAGTAAGAGGTCTTTAGTCAAATTCTAGTCCCCCACTAATAGTCCTTAGTTTGGAATGTCGATTAAAATTGTGTTTTATCTAAAAACTACTCCTAAATGCAAGTGTTAAATGTAATAGTAATTATAACTAAGTGCAAATAATAATTCTAAAGATAACCCTTTTTGGATGAATTGGTTTGGAGAATTTTGAGATATTAAAAACTACTATTCTTATGTAATGAAATAGATAATGTATATGATTGAGATGCATTTAATATTGTATGTGCCAAATAGGAGCAATCCTATTCTTTACCCTTTAGTCAGAGCATAAAGAACATTGACTAATCCTATGCTTAGTTATCGAATCTGCGCTGAGATCTGGAGGATACCGCCGCCACTTCGGAGCTCCCACGTTCCCTCGCCCGAGGGCTAACATCTACACTTCAGCACTCAAACGATAAGACCGAATTAAGGATTTTAGCCTCGTCACTCTAAAATCTCCAATTCCGCGCCCGATTAATATTATTTCCTATTTATTTCGCATTCAACTTCGATGAACTTCACCATTCATGGAATTTAAATGTGGTTCGTACTTAGTTGTAGAAAGCATAGCTCTCTCGGATCGTATGTTTTCACAACAAATTTTAACATTACAACAGGCCTTAATTGCAATGTAAATGAAGTGCAAGTAAAAACCATCACATTTATATCTAAATTAACTTCTAACATGCATCACAAAATCCTAAGCATGAATTCTACTCATTAGAAAAGAAAAGTAAATTGAAAACAATGGCATAATCATCTCATGCCACTATTTCCAAAGAAGAAGAAAGAGTAAGAGAGATACGTCACAAAGCACGAAGAAAACGCAAAGGAAACTTCATTTAAACAAAGCAAATCCACTACATAAATGTTTACAAAATCATAAGATAATGAAGAACAATACTTAGCTTTTTCCCTTTGAAAGAAAGAGGAAGATCTCTCCCACAAAGTCTCCCGTTGATCCATGCAATGCTCGTACAATCCCTTACAAATTCTCTCAAAAATCTCCTCTTCAATCTCTCCAAAAGGGTAGAAATCTACATTTCTACTCTTAATCTAAGAATCCTAAACATTCCTCTAAGTTTTTCTCCAATTTTTTTCTCTCTAATCTTCTCTTAATCTCTCTTTTCTAACCTATATTCGCCATTTTTAAAGAGTTTGGACGAATTCCCAAGAGTTTCCTTACGCACCCCTTCGAAAAAGCGTCCAAATACGTCGAATATTGGCCCAAAACCGCCAAAAGTCGGTTCGTGGTCGTCCGGCCGCCGTCGGCGGGTTCGAACTCGTCGTCGGCGAGCTTTTCGGCCATTTTTTGGTGGTCTCGGGAAAATCTCGCCGTCGCCGAGATCGATCTCGCCGTCGGCGAGATCGATCTCGGCCGTCGGCGAGCAGGCCGTCTGCGCGGCTCCACGGTTTGCTTCCGTTTGGCTCCGTTTCAACTCCGTTTTGCCCCATTTCAGTTGCGTTGCGTTCGTAAGAGATAGCCCTACAAAATAAGCATAAAAATAACATTTCTTTCAAGTATAATCTCATTCAAAAATATGCAAGAAGTTTAAAAGAGATTAAGCATCAAAAGACTTATCGAAAGGTGTCAGGGCAGAATTTCATTTCTTGCTCGTTTTTGCTCCAAATTGCACCGTTTTTGCTTCCTTTTGCTCCAATCACCATTTCTTGTATCTAAAACCAAAAAACATACAAAATACCTTCCTTTAAAGTGTAATATCATCAAAAAATGAGTAAAATAATATAGCAAAAAGCGTATATATTTTAGGCGTGTCAAAATCCCCCAAACTTAACTGTTACTTGTCATCAAGTAACACTTTTACTACATAAAAATATAACTCAAGGTAATGTATTTTTCACCTGTAATACACTAAAATTTTTCATTTAATGGAATATATTGGTTAGATTTTTAGAAAGAAATTTAGTAACTCGGGTTAACACTACAAGTATAAGAAGATTCAGCAATCAAGTCTAAGGGTTCTAGTCTTATATTTATTTCAAGATAAACCATAATTTGTTACATTAAGAATGCCTTGAAAGACTATGTGAAAAAGGAGTTCATGCAAACTTTATCAAAATGTAGGCCAATACTTTAAATATAAATTCAGAAATGAAATCAAGTTCTCCCTTTAGAATGACTCAAGTGAAGCCAATTTTTGATTAGGTATCTCCTCAAGTTTCTCCTCATAAATATTTTTCTTTCTCTTTTTTTTTCTTTTCTTTCGGGATCACTTTCAATCCCTTTTTTTTCACTCTCTTTTTTTTTCTTTATTTTTTTTTATATGAGGATTACTGTATCTGGAGAGCCTGTAATGATTTTGAACTTCACTCTCCTCTTTCTAAAGTTCAAACTTAAATCATATCCATACTTTATAATTATGTATGAGCTTTATTATTCATCATAAAATCACAATCTCTTCTTAACACATAATACTTTAAGTATCTTAATATTTCAAAAATACAGTTTTATTTACTTTAAATAGTTAACTATAATCAAATTCTTTCCTACCAAATATCTTACCCTTATAAAATTAACTTTTATTACTAAAAAAATTTCATCCAATCCTTCCATAATATTCAATTAAAATAAAAAGTTTTAGTTATCTCAAGCGAGGTACAATTGCTAGAAGTTATGTTAATAATTTTTTTGAAAATATAACAATTAAGAATAAATAAGAGTTAATATTTTTCTTCCCCCTAAACTTAAATTGTAAAATATTTTGTAATTAATTTCATAAAATATAACAGGAAGAAAAAGTAAAGATTGAATATACTTACTACTACAACATTCTATCAAATTCATATTCATGCATAATCGGGATAAAATGACTCGCAGGAGAAAGTAAATCTAGCTTAAAATATACTTGTAATAAAATTACACTAAAAGGAAGTATTTTCATATCAAAATTTTATTTTTCTTCCTACCCCCAAACTTAATTTTTAACATATATAGCATTTAGTACGGAAAATATAAGTAGGAAGAAAATAATTTAGAAATTCTATCTACCACAAATGTCTATCAAAACCATTTACAAGTATTCATTAGGACGTAACAATATGCAGCAGAAAGTAAATCTAAACTAATCATGTCGAATGAAATTAACTAAACCAAAGTCTAACTAAGCATAGCAGTATCGACAAGGGAATATAAAAATGTTCTTCAAGACCTAAATAAAGTTGTAACACAAACATAAACACACATATAATAAATACAAACACAAATGATAAATGAGGATATTTCATCCTTTAACTCATCCAATCTCACTATGTTACCTTCAATTTCTAACGGAATCACTACACTAGTAAATTAGGTACTTTCAAATGATATTATAGATTATAATCTCAAAGATAAGATTATCCCCGATAAATTAGTTTCGAACACCAATCTCAAGTATCATCTAATTCTTATAATTAAGCACCTATAACGATTATAAAGATAGTGTAAGATCATCCATATGGTATTCATCAAATAGGTTCGCGACTCCTACCTAATGAAAATAAAGTTGTAGAAAGGAAGTAACAAACTAAGATGAAACTATAATAAGAAGTTAAGGAATCACCTCCCTCAAGACACACAAAGATCAAACTACTAACAATCTAAACATCTATCAATCATCAATCAAACTTATCAATACATTATAAAGCAAACATCATACAACACTAACAATCATGACTCTCAAAACATACTAAATCAAAACACACTGATAACTATGGGTTGCCTCCCATAAAGCGCTTGGTTTAACGTCATTAGCCCGACAAATGATTCCACCTGGATCAAAATTCCATTTAAGTAATCCTCGATCAATCGCCCAATCATTTCCAGATCCAGGGATTCTTATAAAATCCTCAAATTTTAATTTTTCATTCAGCTCTTCATTTTTAGATGAATTTATATCATAATTCCTCATATTTCTTTCTAGATCCAATATTCTTCTATTAATTTTCTCAATCCTCGTATTAATATCATCCTTGAAATTTATAATAAATGGATCTTTATAAGATACTTCAATATCTCCTAAATTTTGGATCAGATTCTCTTTAGATAATTCAGATTCAAGATCAAATTCTTCTATGTCACTCTTATGATTCAAGTTATTTTCCAATTCTTCCCCTTTATAATTATTAAATGATTGAGGATCTATCTTAGTTGAGGAAATAGGTTTTTCTAATTCCTTAGGAATTTCTTCCAATGGTCTTCCAATATCCTTATCCTCTTTTCTCAACTCAAAGTTCTTTTGAAATTTATCCTCAAATTCTCTTCCAAGTCTTAGTTCAATAATTTTATCTTGTTCATCATTCAATTCAGGTCTTTCTTGTGATTGAGTCGAATCCAAAGATATAAAGACTGGTTGTGTAGATGAATTCCCTAAATAGATAGGCTTTAAAATTGTATGGGATACATCCATCTTAAGTTCATGAGATTTTTCAACAAATGGAATTAAAAGTTTACTATTTTCAGTAGCGTCCATCGTTTCACACCTCTCCTGAACATACATACAGTCTTCTTTAAGTAATGTTTTCGAATCACCATGAAAATCTATTTCATTCTCATCTATTAACTTACTCTCAAAACTTTCTTGGAAATGGTCTTTACTTAGATAATCAATTTCATCCATCCAAAAATAATCATCATCTTTTTTCTCAGCTGGATATTTCATAGTCTTTAACACATCAAAAGTAACTTCTTGGTCACTAATATTCATAGTCAACTCTCCTTTTTGCGCATCTATCATAGCTTGTCCAGTAATAAGGAAATGTCTCCCTAAAATAATTGGAATTTCTTTATCTTCCTCCATATCTAATACAATAAAGTCCAAAGGAAAGATAAATTTATCCACTTTAACAAGCACATCTTCTATAACTCCTTTTGGATAAATGATAGATCGATCGCCTAATGTAAGGGTTACAGTAGTGGGAGAAATATCGACTAAACCTAACCTTCTAAATATAGATAGAGGCATCACATTAATGCTCACTCCTAAATCACATAAAGCTTTTCCACATAATTTTTCTCCAATTGCATAAGGAATTGTAAAGCTACAAGGATCTTTAAGTTTCCGAAGAAAATTTTTCTGAAGTATAGCGCTGCACTCCTCACTTAGTGCAACTGTATCGTTATCTCCAAATTTCCTTTTCTTGTTTAATATATCCTTTAAAAACTTTGCATAACTTGGCATATGTTCCAAAGCTTCAGTGAAAGGAATATTTATCGTTAACTTCTTAAGTACTTTCATGAACTTTGAAAATTTTTTATTCAATTCATGTTGTCTAAGTCTTTGAGGAAATGGAGGTGGTGGTTTTTCCAAATTGATTTTAGTTGGAGATATTAATTTTTCCAGATCCTTAGAAACATGTTCTTCAGGTCTTTTAGTTTCCTTTGTTTCTCTCACAACATCTTTCTCTTTTCTAACCACATCCTCTATTTCTCTTCCAATTTTTAATTGGACAGCTACTATTTGTTCATAAGTGTTCTTTTTAGGGTTGATCTCATTGTTGCTAGGAAGTGTTCCTTGGTGTCTATTGCTAAGTGAATTAGCAATTTGTCCCAGTTGATTCTCTATGTTTCTAATCGCAGCATTTTGACTTTGCAATCGGTTTCCCATTCGCAATACCACTTCTTCCATAAACATCTTCTTATCCTCAAATTGTTGATCATTGTTAGAGTCCCATGGATATGAAAGTCTATAGTTTGTGTTCCCCTGATTATTCCAACTTCCATTAGGATTCGCATGATTATTTTTCCATTTTTGGTTTCCACCATCAGTAGTATGATTCCAGTTAAATTTAGGATGGTTCTCCCAACACGGGTTGTAAAAGTTAGAATATGGGTTGTTTATGGTATTTAAAGTCTCATATGATAATTTAGAATCAATTATAGGCCCTAATAAACTTTCCTCACTTACAGGAGTAAATTGAGGTTGGTTCATTCCAAATTGGTCCAACTTCCTTGATATTGCAGCAATCTGAGATGCAAGAATTCTAATCGTATCCGTATCATAAATACTAGCTACATTTTTATGATTTACCCTTGTAGAGGGCCATTGAAATTCATTTGTAGCCATTTCTTCAATTAATGCATACGCTTCATCAAATGATTTTGACATTAATGATCCACCACATGCAGCATTAATTATAGACCTATGGGATCCTACTAACCCATTATAAAAAGTTTGAATGATTAACCAATCGGGCAGAGCATGGTGTGGACACTTTCTTAGGAGTTCCTTAAATCTTTCCCAGGATTCGTATATTGATTCCCCTTCATACTGACAAAATGAGATAATATCGTTTCTAAGTTTAGTAGTCTTTGAAGGTGGAAAATACTTAGCTAGGAATTTTCGACTTAACTCCTCCCAATTTTTAATAGAGCAGAGTGCTAATGAATATAACCACATTTTAGCCTTATCCCTAAGTGAGAAAGGAAAAAGCCTTAGTCTAACAAATGTCGTCGACATGCCATTATAGCGAAATGTAAGCACAAAGTTCTAGAAAATTTGATAAGTGTAAATAGTGGTTCCTCCAAAGGAGTTCCTCTAAACCGATTGTTCGCACCGCTTGGATAATCTCGAATTTATTTCAAATGAGTCAGCCTTCTACGATGCGGTATTGTATACTTAAGTGAATTTCATCTTTCGTAGGATTTATGCAATCCCTCAATAATTTATGATGATTTTCCAATTTATTATCTTGAAAGTTTTCCATTTCCACTTCTAGTTTTTTGAGTCCTTTCTGAATTTTTATTTTTTTATTTTCTTCAAACTCGGGATCATAAGACACAAGTCCTACAGATCCTTTGTTTCGCATACGTAACACAACAAATAATATATTAACAATTAAACAAATAAACGACGAAATATATTCAACACAACAAAATATTTTTACGAACACCATATTTTTCACACAAACAATTTTTTCACAACAATGTTTCAAAAAAAAAAATTTTCACACAAAAATAGTTTTTACTACACTACAGTTTTCCAAATCTAAGCCTAATTGCTTCAACTAAAATTCTGCTAAAGTTCTTACCGAAGCTTCCCCGGCAACGGCGCCAAAAACTCGACCCGACCCGCAATAACGCGATAAATTAACTTCCAAAAGATGGCAAAAAACTCGACTCGATTTCTAAATAGCGGCTAGTGTGCAAAATCTTAAATGATATAAAAATTAGAAAATATTTTACACACTAGGGGTACTACGCAAGTATACGTATCGTTTCAAGTAATATAGAGTTTTCTTTAAAAACTTCAGTATCGATCCCACGAGGAAGTGAAGTAAGAGGTCTTTAGTCAAATTCTAGTCTGCTACTAATAGTCCTTAGTTTGGAATGTCGATTAAAATTGTGTTTTATCTAAAAACTACTCCTAAATGCAAGTGTTAAATGTAATAAGTAATTATAACTAAGTGCAAATAATAATTCTAAAGATAACCCTTTTGGATGAATTGGTTTGGAGAATTTTGAGATATTAAAAACTACTATTCTTATGTAATGAAATAGATAATGTATATGATTGAGATGCATTTAATATTGTATGTGTCAAATAGGAGCAATCCTATTCTTTACCCTTTGGTCCAGGCATAAAGAACATTGACTAATCCTATGCTTGGTTACTGAATCTGTGGCTAGAGCTTGGGAGGATACCGCCGCCACTTCGGAGCTCCCACGTTCCCCTCGCCCGAGGGCTAACATCTACACTTCAGCACTCAAACGATAAGACCGAATTAAGGATTTTAGCTCGTCACTCTAAAATCTCCAATTCCGCGCCCGATTAATATTATTTCCCTATTTATTTGCATTCAACTTCTATGAACTTCACCATTCATGGAATTTAAATGTGGTTCGTACTTAGTTGTAGAAAGCATAGCCCTCTCGGATCGTATGTTTTCACAACAAATTTTAACATTACAACGAGCCTTAATTGCAATGTAAATGAAGTGCAAGTAAAAACCATCACATTTATATCTAAATTAACTTCTAACATGCATCACAAAATCCTAAGCATGAATTCTACTCATTAGAAAAGAAAAGTAAATTGAAAACAATGGCATAATCATCTCATGCCACTATTTCCAAAGAAGAAGAAAGAGTAAGAGAGATACGTCACAAAGCACGAAGAAAACGCAAAGGAAACTTCATTTAAACAAAGCAAATCCACTACATAAATGTTTACAAAATCATAAGATAATGAAGAACAATACTTAGCTTTTTCCCTTTGAAAGAAAGAGGAAGATCTCTCCCACAAAGTCTCCCGTTGATCCATGCAATGCTCGTACAATCCCTTACAAATTCTCTCAAAAATCTCCTCTTCAATCTCTCCAAAAGGGTAGAAATCTACATTTCTACTCTTAATCTAAGAATCCTAAATATTCCTCTAAGTTTTTCTCCAATTTTTTTCTCTCTAATCTTCTCTTAATCTCTCTTTTCTAACCTATATTCGCCATTTTTAAAGAGTTTGGACGAATTCCCAAGAGTTTCCTTACGCACCCCTTCGAAAAAGCGTCCAAATACGTCGAATATTGGCCCAAAACCGCCAAAAGTCGGTTCGTGGTCGTCCGGGCCGCTGTCGGCGGGTTCGAACTCGCTGTCGGTGAGTTTTTCGGCCATTTTTTGGTGGTCTCGGGAAAATCTCGCCGTCGGCGAGATCGATCTCGCCGTCGGCGAGCAGGCTGCTGCGCGGCTCCACGGTTTTGCTCCGTTTGGCTCCGTTTCAACTCTGTTTTGCCCCATTTCAGTTGCGTTGCGTTCGTAAGAGATAGCCCTACAAAATAAGCATAAAAATAACCTTTCTTTAAAATATAATCTCATTCAAAAATATGCAAGAAGTGTAAAAGAGATTAAGCATCAAAAGACTTATCGAAAGGTGTCAGGGCAGAATTTCATTTCTTGCTCGTTTTTGCTCCAAATTGCACCGTTTTTGCTTGTTTTTGCTTCAATCACCATTTCTTGTATCTAAAACCAAAAAACATACAAAATACCTTCCTTTAAAGTGTAATATCATCAAAAAATGAGTAAAATAATATAGCAAAAAGCGTATATATTTTAGGCGTGTCAGTGGCTGGGCAGTTGTGGTCCAAAGACACCAGTAGTGGCTGGGTAGCAGTAGTTTGATAGTGATTGGATGATAGTGGTCTAACGCGACGAAGTTTGTGGCTAGGCAATGATGGTTGAGCAATGGTAACGGGCAAACAGTGGTGGTCAAGTGGCTAAGATTGTGGTGGCTAGGTAGCAATGGTCCAGCAATGGCTATGCCTAGACGGCGATGTTCCAACGGATGTGATGGTTTGGAGATGGTGGCACAATCGGGCCACGATGGTAAGCATCTAGACGTGTAACCATGCATGCCCAGGTGCACGTGTATATATGTGCAAGCCAATAAGCATAAACTTGTGCCTAAGAATGTAGTAGAGCCCACATGTGAGTATAATCACATGACCTATAATCACTATATTCTCAATCCCTTTCAAATTTCTTTCATAACTTAGGAGGAAAAATCAAAACTCTGGCCCGATAACCTCAATCACATGTATCCCTCCTCTTTATCATAATTTAAAATTGGCACTTATATGGTTTAGTTTATGTCATTATTTGACTATTTGTTTTAATTCTTAGGATTTTTTTGTGCTCGAAGATTCATGGTGGTAGAGCAGTAGTTTAAATATCTTAGCGTTGCACGAAGATCCAGCATACACGTAGACTAAAAAAATAGCGAGATAAGACACCAACATTCCCTGAAAAAGGTCAATATAATCCACTCTATGTTTGTAAGTATAAGATTCTGTCATTCTTTTACAACAGGGAGAATGGGGTTAGAATTATAAATTCAAAAATAAATTTCTCTTCATATAACATGAAAAATACAAGTGTTTGGAAATTAGTCAACAATAGTTGTAGTTTGGCTCTAAAGGTTGTAAGCAGATGTTGTTGATGGTCAGTGATCAGCGGCAGCAGGTGATGATAGTGAGCAATGTTCAGCTATACAGAGACCAATGCTAGATGGTTGCTAGTGGCTACAGAGACCTGCAGTTACCATCGGTTGTTCTATTCAGAGCAGGCTTTGAAATTTCACTTCTCGTTTACTTCTTATCTCTCATTCTTCCTCCTTAAGTGAAGAGAGGGGAGTTTTAATATCATTTTATGGAGGAAAATTTTAGTCTTTTGGCTCATAACTTTCTTAATTGTCTGATTGGACGGCCTATGCTAATTCTTCATGATCATAAGTGATTATTTAAGGATTTGGATGTTTTAATGACCTCGTACTCAAGAGATATTAGGCTCGTTGGATTCTTGTTATTGAGACAGTCAATCCGATTATAAATATGTCAATTTGGAGTTCATTTGACCATTCAATTGAAGATTTAAAGCCTCGAATTATGCCTCAATGGCTTGATTTGGGCTTTATTAGACTCTGATTGAACCAACTTTAACATCAGTAGGTTTGTCTTATCAAGACCATCAGTTTCACTTTAAACTTGTTGAAACTGGGGCCTGAATAATCTTGAATTTGAGCTTAGAATATTTATTGCTAAAAAATGCATCGAGATTATTGCTTGATCATACGCTTTTTTGTGAGAAAATAGTTCCCCCTATTTTTGGCCATTGTCGCTTGTATTGCTCGAAAATAGGTAGTTAGTATTGAAAAAATCTTCAACATAACTTCAGAAATTCCTAAAAATTTTCACTTTTTAGAGATTTGAATTGTCATGGATTCTTTGCGGTGTTCTAAAGGTGCTAAAATTTGGTTTGGAATGCTAAAAATTGTTGAAATTAGCACTTCTAGAAAAGTTCTTGGTCATTTTTTTGTTGTCACTATTAGTGATGGTAGCCACAAGGTAGCAATAGTACAGCGGTGGTTGGGCAGTTGTGATCCAAAGACACCGGTAGTGGATGGGTAGCAGTAGTCTGATAGTGATTGGATGATAGTGATTGGATGATAGTGATTGGATGATAGTGGTCTAACGCGATGAAGTTTGTGGCTAGGCAATGATGGTTGAGCAGTGGTAACGGGCAAACAATTGTGGTCAAATGGCTAAGATTGTGGTGGCAAGGTAGCAATGGTCCAGCAATGACTGTGCCTAGACGGCGATGTTCCAACGAATGTGATGGTTTGGAGATGGTGGCACAATCGGGCCACGATGGTAAGCATCTTGACGTGTAACCATGCATGCCTAGGTGCACGTGTATATATGTGCAAGCCAATAAGCACAAAAGTTTTTCAAAAAAATTCCTAAATGTACACAAAATTGTGCCTAAGAATGTTGTAGAGCCCACATGTGAGTATAAGTGCAAGAGGAATATAGAGACGTTCATGGGGCACGCTGATGTGATGCTAGGCTCACCTGTGAATGTGTGCACTAACATGTGCACACAAGTGCAAGCATGCCCACTCGACTGTGCGCATGCACTCACGTAACGGTATATTTGTACGTTATAATAGGGAAACTATGCGTACATGAATTGTTGGTCGTCATGGTACAATACCTAATTAATGGGACCTCCAAACTGTCAATGAGTCTTCTGAAGGCTTGTGAGGTCCACTTTCTTTCTTCATAAGGCATGTCTCACACACTTTACTCATCAGGCAGATTCACCAAGATTTTTTCATCTGGTCTACCTGATAGATTGACCTGTCGAGCTGACATCTTCACCAAGTCTCTTCACCGAGATGCTGAAATGTTGGCTATCACAGCCTCAGTAAATGAATTCAACATCCTATGTCAGTTCGTTGAGTTTGCTAAGTTGAAAACCATCGAAATCGATGAATCTCTTAAGTGACTATCATCATTAAATGTTCAACATACATCAATGTCCATTTATGAGTGGCTCGATACCCACGTCATCATTCTTCCCTGATTCATCATGGGTAGGCCTCTTACTATTATGGTGATAGTTTTACATTTCTTTCTCTCTATAATCTGGAGAGAGCAAGTGAGGGAGCCATCTAGAAAAATATAAATAGATGTGTTCTCACACCTAAGGGCGATCCTCTCCTCTTTGGTCCATTCTTTCAACCTCTCATATGTCTTCTCACAAAGAACTAGAAGTTCTTGTTTAGGGAGCACACAATCCATTTTCCTTGTTTGCCTCATTCCTACCTAGTTCTATCCTGGGTAGTGTGCGCCCACAAAGTATAAGAGACCCTATTTCCTAGAAGAATCAACAGTATGTATAAAGCAAGGATGCCTAGTGTTATTTTTTTTTTTTTTTGAGCTATGATTCACACTACCTACTCTTCCTAGTGTAAAAATGTCCATAATGATAGAGAAGCCTTGCACTCTATGATAAAGAAGCAACTAAAAACCAATCTATGATATAAGATTAGTTCATTAGATCTTTCTAACACTTCTAAATTGAAGAAAATAAATATACAAACTTAATGAAATGAAAAATTCCTTATAAATACAAGTCAAATGCAATATTGCTAAAAAATTAAAATAATAATTTTTAACAAAAGGAAATTTGAAATGAAAAGTTGAAGCAAAACAGCACTTAGAAGTACTCTTGCAATTTTTCTTGATCATCCATGCCCTTTGTTCAATGCTCACAAAGATGTAACTTTAAGCCTTATAGTATGGGGATATAGGAAAATTACACACAGACCGCCCGAAACTTCGATATTTTCAAATTAACTACTCACTTGATTATTATTATTATTATTATTATTTACGTGTGTCATGATCAAGCTATTGAGAAATTGATAAAATTTAAAAATATGGGTTGTGGTTTTACCTTGAATTTTGATATTAGAGTGAGAGTTTGAAAATTGGATGAAAGAGGGTGGTAGATTTGTAAATAAAAAGTTTCAGATGCTACACCATATTCATTTAGCTCCAGTTGATAGAGCAGCCTTTTTGAAGGTCGTAAGGCCCCTCAGGTCACAGATTCGAATCTCCTCTATCCAGCTTGCCAGTAGTGAGGGCGGTCATCGAATAGTTAGACACATGAGAGTGACTGGGGACTCGTATAATAGCCTCCAGCCATTCGTTATATATATATATATATATATATATAATGGTTCCCTAGTTCGCCATGGCATCCCCTTTCTCTCCCTACCTAGAGTTTGATTTTCTGCTTTAATTGTTGTTGGCTTTTCTCATACGCAGCTTTCAAAGGTTCCTCTGGTGTTGGTTTTTTTGTGTTTACTTTGTTGTTTGCTGTTTTTTTTTTTTTCCTTCCTTTTACACTGCTCTTTTTGGGAGTTATTATTACATTTGTTTTCTACTATTCCATTGGATTTCATTCGAGTGTTGTGCTTTCTTTGTTCAAGTGATGACTACCCCTACATTAGTTGAAGCCTTTGTGGTAGCAAGGGTGTAGACACTTCAGCTCTCATTTTCCTACAAACCTTTCATGAAGAGTATGAGGAAGGTTTCATTAAGAGGGCTAGTAAGAAGAATGACAACTTCTCTGATTTAAAGACTTCACATTTGATTGAACCTCTTAGATTTGATTTTATTGGCAAATTCACCTATGGGCAACCTAACATGGACTTAATCCACAAAATTTTTCAAAATATTAAATTATTGGGAGATTGGCATGTTGGGTCCTTGGATGGCAGACATATCATCATCAAATTTGGGAAAGAAGAGGACAATTCTCGTTTGTTTAGCACTAAACCTTAGTATATTGAAAATATTCAAATGTAAGACCTTAAATGGACCCCCAATTTTGATCCAACTACTGAACCACTCATCATCCCCCTGTGGATAACCTTTCCTGGCTTGAGACTACAATTCTTCAATCAACATGTATTTTACCCAACGAAAGTGGATTTGGCCACGTACAACTTCAACAGACCCTCTGCCGCCAGATTCTTGGTGGAAAAGAATATTACTTTACCTATGTCAGAGGAGGTTTGGATTGGTACTCCAAAGATAGGCTATTGGAAAAAATTAGAGGTTGAATACAAAACAAAATATTGTTCTAAGTGTAAAAATTTTTGGCTCAATATTGACAAATGCTTCATTACACTTCCCGAATTGAGAATTAGTAAAGAAAAAAAAAAACTAGTCAATATCATTGAGGAAACTAGAGATAACCTCATGGATGACAATAGGGAGGTTGTGTGACAGCAATAGATAACAAAAATGACTAGCCTAATGTTGTTTTAATAGACAATGAAGAGGCTGCTCCTAATCAATAGTCTGTGATTACCTCGGATGATTTACAACAACATGAACAAGGTAAAGATTCAGCAGGCTTTCCTGCTTCTTCTAAGATAGTAAACACCTATCAGTGTGAAAAAAGTATTACTCGGCTGGAACAAGAAGACTTATACCATTTATTAGTCAAAGAGGAACTAGATACAGCTAAACAACTCTTAGACGGTGAGTGGCAAATCCAAAAATCCAAGAGAATGAAAGAAAAAATTCATAGGGAACTAAACTACATAGATCCAAATGTTGTCCTTCATTCCATTAGGACTTCTTTAGCTAGAATTCTGGTCAATGATAATGATGGGGCTCCTCCTAGGGTCATTAGAGGGAGTAGATCCATTGACCATAGATAACTTCTTAATTTGGAATGTTGGAGGCATTGCTAAACATGATGCCTCTAATAGATTGGTAAATCTTTGCAAGATTTACAGGCTTATTAGTTTTGCTTTATGAGAACCAATGATAGTTGAAAATAACATTCCTAAAATTATCAACAAGTTGGGGAATTATCAATATGTTTACAATTGCAGTGTCAACTTATGGTTTTTATGGAATTGAGGGTGTAGGTTTAGATTTGGTGTGACAACCCACAATTTCTTCATTTAGAAGTTAAGCTGTTAAATTGTGATGTTTAATTATCTATAATTTTCGTTATCTATTCAATTGCTGCTAGGGAAGATTTGTTGAGTAATTTGAGATTGATCAAGGGTGCTGTGGAGGGCCTCCTTGGATGGTGGATATTGACTTCAATGTGATTGCCTCATCTATGGAGAAGAAGGGAGGCATACCTCCTTTTATTGTTATGCAATCTTTTTGTAGTGATATTACTTCAACTAGTATTTTTGAAGCAAAGTTTACTGGTAATATTTTCGCTGGGAGTAGGGGGAATATCTTTCAGAGGCTGGATAGAATTCTTATCAACAATAATTAGATGGAATTTTTCCACCATACTGAAGTTACTCACCTCAGCTTAATTGGTCGTGATCATGCTTCTTTCTTATAGAAATTTGTTTTCATTCCTATGCCTACCATCACTTCTTTTATGTTCCTAAATGTACGGGTCACTCATGATAAGTATCCGAATTTTTCAAGGCTAACTGGACTCGAAATTTTACCACTACTCCCCAGACTGCTTTGTCAAAACTGCATAAGCAAATGGCTACTCACTTGTAAGTTTGGAACTAGACCGTTTGGAGACACTGCCAAAAAATTTTATAGAAGCTAAAAGTTTACTTTGCAAAATTTAGGAGGATTTAGCAATGATGTAGTGCAGAAGCTGGATGTGTTAAATGCACAAAACATGCTCAATGAGGCCATTGAAACTAAAGTTGAATTTCTAAGACAAAGCTACTTATGTAAGCTATGTGGAGGTCACAGGAATTCCAAGTTTTTACATGCATGTTGTTGAGTTGTGGAGCCCGGTCCACTGAATTGGCAAATATTTGAATTTAATTTGAGTAAATTAAATTTTTTCTTTGCTTTGCCTATTTTTGGGAGTGCCTCCTTCCAAGTTTACTGCATAAGAGAAAAGGAAACAATTAATTGGATTTTCTTTAATTACTTGATTAATTCCTTAATCAAGGCATCATTTAATTCATGATGGAATTAAATTAAATGCGTATTAAATGCGTATCTCTCCCTTTCCCAAATCAATGTCCTACCATCCCAGCTCTCTTGTTTCCAAAGGAGGGTCCTGCCACCATCCATTATATATAGCAGAAAGAGATTTCTTTGTAGGCTATGCTTGATGCGTGAAACGGTGAGATAGGAGGTGAAGAAATTTGATTTTGGCGTGAAGGTTGCTACTCCCTTCGGTCTTCTTTCTCGGTGAAGCTCTCGAGCAAAGAGTGAGAGAGAGAGAAGGAGAGAGAGAGAGTTCTTTCTTGTAAGTCGACGTGGTCGACGGTGTAATTCCTCAAACTAATAAAATCCTCTGCAGCTCCGTGGATGTAGGCAAATTTGTCGAACCACGTAAATCTGTGTGTCGCCTTTTTCTGGTGTATTTTTCTCGTTCCAACTTTCGCTTTATTGTCGTAGTTTTTCATAACAACTGGTATCAGAGCCCCGGTTCGGATCTGAAGAAGAACGATGACTGGAGACGAAGTGAAGATTTCAGGGATCGAGAAATTCGACGATACAGATTTTGGTTACTGGCGGATGCAGATAGAAGACTACCTCTATGGGAAGAAACTTCATCTTCCATTACTGGGACAGCGACCAGAGAAGATGGACGAAGCCAATTGGAATCTGTTGGATCAACAGGTTCTGGGGGTTATTCGATTGACCCTGTCGAGATCAGTTGCACATAACGTTATCAAAGAGAGGACCACTGCGGATCTCATGGCGGCTTTGTCAGGAATGTAAGAAAAACCGTCGGCAAATAACAAGGTGCATCTGATGAAAAAATTATTCAATTTAAAGATGGCGGAAGGTACATCCGTTGTACAACATCTGAACGACTTCAATACCATCACAAATCAATTGTCGTCTGTCGAAATTGAATTTGATGATAAGATACGGGCGCTGATATTATTGGCTTCATTGCCTAATAGCTGGGAAGCTATGAGGATGGCTGTCAGCAATTCTGCAGGTAAATCTAAACTAAAATATGATGATATTCGTGATTTAATTTTCGCTGAGGAGGTGCGCAGGAAAGATTCTGACGAGACTTCGGGTTCGAGTTCGGTACTGAATGTTGATTCCAGAGGGAGATCACATGACAGGAACTCAAACAAAGGAAGGTCAAAATCAAAGCACAGAGGCAAAAGCAAATCAAAGTCTGGTCAACAAGCAACTCGTTGAACCGTGGCAAACCGGCCACATAAAGAAGAACTGCAGAAGTTCTCAAAAGACGGAGAACACCGGTGCTAATGCTGTAACTGAAGATGTTCAGGATGCTTTGTTGCTTGCAGTTCACAGCTCCGTTGACGAATGGATACTGGATTCAGGGGCGTCTTTTCATACATCTTCCCACCGGGAGTTAATGCAAAACTATGTTGCAGGTGACTTTGGGAAGGTGTACCTTGCTGATGGAGCGGCTTTAAACGTAGTGGGGATGGGAGATGTTGAAATTGCACTCCCTAACAAAAGCAAATGGATCTTGCAAAAGGTCAGACATATTCCTGAGCTGAAGAAAAATCTAATTTTTGTTGGGCAGCTAGATGAATGAGGGCATACAGTAGTATTCTCGGATAACACCTGGAAGGTAACTAAAGGAGCACTAGTACTGGCTCGAGGTGAGAAGACTGGTACGTTGTATATGACTACGGGTTTAATTAACAATGTTGACACTACAGTTGCAGAGAGCACAGCAGACATGTGGCATTGCAGGCTAGGACACATGAGTCTGAGAGGCATGAAAGAGCTTCAGTCCAGAGGCAAGCTGCCGAACTGAAGTCAGTTGATCTTGGCATGTGTGAAAGTTGCATCATGGGGAAGCAGAAGAAGGTCAGTTTCCTGAAAGGTGGCAGAACGCTAAAGGCAGGAAAATTAGAACTTGTACACACCGATGTGTGGGGACCTTCCCCAGTGGCATCTCTTGGAGTACGTCACATTCATAGATGACCACAGCAGAAAGGTATGGGTTTATTTTCTGAAGCACAAATCAGATGTATTTTCCGTGTTCAAAACTTGAAGGCCATGGTTGAGACAGAGATGATCTAAAACTAAAATGTTTGAGATCCGACAATGGTGGTGAGTACATCGATGGTGGGTTCAAGGAGTACCGTGCGACTCAATGGCATCGAATGGAGAAGACCATTCCAGTGGACACCACAAAGAAATGGTGTTGCAGAGCGCATGAACAGGACCATCAATGAGAGGGCTAGAAGCATGAGATCGCACGCCGACTACCACCAACTTTCTGGCGTATGCGGCCAAGCACTGCAGTCTATTTGATCAACAGGGGGCCATTCGTTCCATTAGACTGTGAACTACTTGAGGAAGTCTGGAGCGGTAAAGAGGTCAAATTTTCTCACCTTAAGACTTTTGGTTGTCTTTCATATGTTCTTATTAATCCAGATGCTCGAAGTAAGCTTCGAGGCTAAGTCGAAGAAGTGTTACTTCATCAGGCATGGAGATGATGCATTTGGGTATCGTTTCTGGGATGATCAAGATCGGAAGATCATAAGGAGCAGGAACGTGATCTTCAATGAGAAGATGATGTACAAAGACAATGCTAGTATAAATTCTAAAGCAGCTCCTCAGGAATCATAGTTCGTAAAGTTTGACGATCTACCAGAGGTCACAGGTCATGATCAAGACGTGAATGACGACGAGAGTGGGTCCGGGGCACCCATTCCCATTGTGCCGCAATCAGGTTCAGAGTCATTCACTACTCCAACTACTCGTTCGCAGTCGAAAGGGCCGGACGTTCTCCACAGAGGTATTCTCCTACTTTAAACTACATTCTCACGACGGATGATGGAGAACCTCGTAGTTATGAAGAAACCTTGCAAGATGAAAATTCGAGCAAGTGGGAGCTAGCCATGAAGGAGGAGATGGATTCTCTCGCTAGAAAATCGACTTGGGAGCTAACGCATCTTCCACCGTGGAAGAAGGCTTTACACAACAAGTGGGTGTATCGGGTAAAAACTGAACATGATGGCAGTAAAAGGTACAAGGCAAGACTTGTTGTTAAAGGTTTTCAGCAGAAGCATGGTATTGATTATTCCGAGATTTTCTCTCCCGTGGTGAAGCTTACAACCATCAGAATGGTACTGTCTATGGTGGCTACTGAAAATCTCTTCCTCGAGCAAGCTAGATGCGAAGACAGCCTTTTCTTCATGGAGACCTTGAAGAAGACATCTACATGCACCAACCTGAAGGGTTCGTGATACAGGGAAAGAAAGACTCAGTTTGTAGATTGAAAAAGAGCTTGTATGGCTTGAAGCAAGCTCCTAGACAGTGGTACAAGAAGTTTGATAAATTCATGCTCAATGCAGGGTACAACAGATGTCAGGCAGATCATTGCTGCTATGTCAGATATTTTGACAATTCATATATCATCCTATTGTTGTATGTGGATGATATGCTTATTGCAGGAGCTAGCATTGATGAGATCAATAATCTGAAGAAGCAAATGTCAAAACACTTTGCAATGAAAGATTTGGGAGCGGCAAAGCAAATCTTTGGCATGAAAATTATCAGAGACAGAGTCAAAGGTACGTTAAGACTTTCACAAGCTGAATATGTGAAAAAGGTGTTTAACAGGTTCAATATGGACAAGGCCAAACCCAGTTGGCACACCTTACGGGCAATCATTTCGTACTCAAGAAGAGCCGGTCACCCACGTCGATGAGGAACGAGACTACATGAGTAAGGTTCCTTACGCTTCGCCTATCGGTTCACTTATGTATGCTATGGTCCGCACTGCACCGGATATTGCTCATGCAATGGGAGTTGTGAGCGGATACATGAATAATCCAGAAATGAACATCGGGAAGTCGTGAAGTGGATCTTCGGATACCTAAGAGGCTCTTCGTAAACCCGCTTGTGTTTCTTAGGAAAGAGCCCTGAGGTACGCGGCTATGTTGATGCCGATCTAGTCTGGAGACATTGATACTGAAGGAGCACTACAGTGCTATATTTATACTTTTGGTGGCACCGTAAGATCATGGTACTCCAATCTGCGAGAAGACAGCTTCGTTGTCTACTACGGTAAGCGAGTACATAACGATATCGTAGGTCGCAAAGGAGATGATATGGCTACAGAGCTTCTTGGAAGAATTGGGTAAGGAGGTTCAGAAGGGCACTCTCTACAGTGATAGTCAGAGTGCTATATTTCTTGCTAGGAATCCAGCATTTCAGTCCAGGACCAAGCATATTCAGATCAAGTACCACTTTATACGGTCATTGTTGGATGACGGACAGTTGCTACTTGAGAAAATTTGTGGAAGCAAAAACCCCGTCGACATGTCGACTCAAGAGTGTTACTCTTGAAAACCGAAGTTGTGCTCGACTTCGCTTGGTCTTCTAGCGTGAAGACAAGGACTTTGAGTTGAAGAGGTGGAGGATATCATGTTGAGGAAAATGACGATATAGTCAGTGGATGGTACAACCAGTACCCCAGTCTCCAAGTGGGAGAATTGTTGAGTTGTGGAGCCCGGTCCACTGAATTGGCAAAAATATTTGAATTTAATTTGAGTAAATTAAATTCTTTCTTTGCTTTGCCTATTTTTGGGAGCGCCTCCTTCCAAGTTTACTGCATAAGAGAAAAGGAAACAATTAATTGGATTTTTTTTAATTACTTGATTAATTCCTTAATCAAGGCATCATTTAATTCATGATGGAATTAAATTAAATGTGTATCTCTCCCTTTCCCAAATCAATGTCCTACCATCCCAGCTCTCTTGTTTCCAAAGGAGGGTCCTGCCACCATCCATTATATATAGCAGAAAGAGAATTCTTTGTAGGCTATGCTTGATGCGTGAAACGGTGAGATAGGAGGTGAAGAAATTTGATTTTGGCGTGAAGGTTGCTACTCCCTTCGGTCTTCTTTCTCGGTGTAGCTCTCGGGCAAAGAGTGAGAGAGAGAGAAGGAGAGAGAGAGAGAGAGAGAGAGAGAGTTCTTTCTTGTAAGTCGACGTGGTCGACGGTGTAATTCCTCAAACTAATAAAATCCTCTGCAGCTCCGTGGATGTAGGCAAATTTGCCGAACCACGTAAATCTGTGTGTCGCCTTTTTCTGGTGTATTTTTCTCGTTCCAACTTTCGCTTTATTGTCATAGTTTTTCATAACACATGTATCAAACAAAGAATACAAGAAATTGCCATTTTAAAATTTCAAGAAGATAATGAGGATTGGTTGTATAACCAGGAACTGATCATTGATAGTGCAGTCACTTATTTTTGATAATGATGTAGTTCCCAATGCCTTCCATATCATTGATAGCCCTCATCTCACTACTGCAATTGAGGAGAAGGAAATTATTGTTGATCTTCAATCCATAGATGCCAACAAAACAGTCAGGCCAGATGGTTTTACTTCAGCTTTTATCCATAATAATCAAAAATAGATTTTGGTCCTACCATCCAAAGCAATTCCTTGGTTCACTCCACACAAATATTTCAGGTGTTCTGCAATCACTTTGATTCCTAAAGATGACTTCAAACATAAATGATAGAGCTTCAGACTCATTAGTCTCACATCTGTGGTCTCTAAGGTCATAAGCAAAATAATTGTTAAAAGACTTCAATCTATTCTTCCTATATTGATCAGCCCTGAACAATTTGCCCTCATAGCAAGTAAAAGCATCATTGACAATCGCAAGAGCTCCTTCAAAACCTTGAACATAATGTTAGTGGTGGTAACTTAATTTTGAAGCTGCATTTGAGAAAGACATGTAACTCTATAAGTTGGAACTTCATCCTCGTTGTTCTCAAAGCAAAATGTTTCTCCAATGACTTTTGTAAACTTATTCATTTGTTCCTTGACGATAATGTTTACTCTAGCATTATTAATGGTTAAATTTATGGGCACTTCAAGTCTGGTAGAGGTTCAAAGCAAGGGGATCCCCTCTCTCTAATTATTTTCTTATTAGCAATGGATTACCAATCTAGACTCCTCAATGGACACCATGCTTCTTATCATAGAGGTTCCTTTTTAGCTAAAGGCAGTGAGCTTGCTTCACATCTGGTTTATGAAGATCATTTAGTTATTTTTTTTCAATGGCAGCAAGACCAAGATAAAGCACATTTACCATATCCACCAACATTTTGAGAAATTTTCAGGTATGCACTTCAATAAGTCCAAACGAGATGTCATTGTGAACAAAGGGGTCTCTATGGCCAATAGAAAGCGGATAGATGATTTTACTATATTTAATATCAGATCTCTTCGCATAAAATATCTTGGTATTCAATTATCTCAAACCCTAAATAGAAGTTTGATTTTTGGTTAAGTTCTGCATAAAATATCCAAAAGAACTCAACTTGGGAAAATTCCTTTCTATCCTTTGGTGATAGGCTTGCTCACTTACATAGTGATGTTACCTCTTTACCTTATACATTGCTAAGATGTTTAAAAGTATGCAAACCAAGATTGAGAGAATCTTCAATAAATTTTTATGGGCTGGCCATGGAAAGGGCTTTCATTGGACCTCTTGGAGGAAATTGAGCAAATCTACAAATCCACATGAGCTGGGTTTTAGAACTTTTACTCAAGCAATGGAGACAAATTTCTAGAAGTTATGGATTAAGCTCAGGGCTCAAAGCTCTTTGGTCTCATTTCATGAAAATCAAATATTTTAAGAAATCCCATCCTTTTTTGTGCAGACCCAAGATTGGTGACTCTAGTGCTGGGATGGAGATGATGAAAGTTAAAAATAAGGCTAAGAATTTCATTATTTAGTAGCTTGGGAAGGGTGAAGTTATCTTTTGGCTTGATGACTGGCCCCTGATGGGCTCTATAAATAATTTGCATTAGGTAGACTCCACTAACAATCTAGTAGTCTCTGAATTGTGAGTTGTTGATGGTTGGGACTGTTTCAAACTAAAATAGCTGATTGGTACTGATTTGGTGGGCCATATTTCTACCCTTCCTTTTGACAGAGGTAGAGATGATAGAATAATAATCAAAGCATCTCATAGAGGCTCAGTTTCTAAAATTATTTACTGCAGTCTTTATTCAACTCAGAATCAGACAAGAAGTGGCACATTATGGATTGCATTGCTGAAGCCATCTCAATCCTTCTTTGCTTTAAGGCTGCAATCCAAATTTCTCCTAGTGGATGATATTCTAAGACTAAACAGGCTCAAATTTCTTTCTACCTTTTGTGAGGGCAGGAGGAAGAAGCTCTCTTACATCAATAGTTTCTTGCAGGTTATCACTAACTCTATGGACTAAAATGGCAAACATGTTTAACTTACTCATATTCATAGATGGTTACATTTCAGTGGAGTATTGTTGGGAGACTTGGAAATGGAGTAACTTTGAATCTCACTAATAAAGCTTGGTTCCCTATATCTGTCATTGGTTTATATGGTTGGAGTGGAATAGCAGGAAACACCATCAACTCCAACATCCTTTTGATAGAATTTTGTTTTATGTAAAGTCATTCATCACAAAGCTTTGGTTTTCAATACATTTAAATCAAAATACACCCAGGGACTGAATCAAATAAAGGAATTTTTCCAAATTCCGATTCTTTCTATTCATATGAATCTTGTTCAATTGGTCAAATGGATTAAACCCGCATCTCCAAAAATCAAAGTGAACATTGATGGAAGTTACAAATCTTCTACTGTTGGACCGGGTGGCATTTTCATATGCCATTCAGGTAAATGTCTTTTATTCTGCTCTGTCCCTTGCATTCCTATCACTACAATTTACTCAACTTTTGGAGTTCTGTATTGTCTCATTGCTCAGAAATGAAAACTGTTCTGCCTGCAGATTAAGACAGATTGAATATTTAACTTTAATATATTCATTTGTGTTTCTACTTGTCCTTGGTATTACTTTATCATTTGGAGAAGGATCTCTATGCTTTTGCCACTATTTAACATCACTTGGGCACTCATTTTGTGTGAGGCCAATAAGCCAGCTAATTACTTGGCCAAGATGGGAGTTGAATCTGATTCCACTTACCTTGGAACTTCCCCACTTCAAGATATTACTGTTTTGCTTCATGGAGATCTTATGGATATTTTTTTTATTCAAGATATATTTAGATTTTCTTAATCTATAACTAGTAATTTTTTACTTGTCATTCATAGATCATCCTTTTAGTTTCAAAAAAAACATGTATGTTTGTGTGAAAAATACTACACAAAGGTAGAAATTCTTATAGAATTTTCGCAAAATATTTTCTACAAATTTCTAATGAAATTTTCACCAAACAATTGCCAGACATAAATTAGATATTTTTGTAAGAATTTTCTTCTAGAAATTTGTAAGATATCTATATTAAATTGATGACTTCATTGAGTCCCTCAACCTTCAAAGGCAATTAACTTAAGCCTCTTTCGAACTCTCTTAAAATTTGTCTTTCTATTGTCCCACCTGGCCTTGATTGAGCTCAATAAAGCTATTTTGATGCATCCAAATTCTATATAAATTGCAAGTTTGAGGAAGCACCCATATACCAACAAGCCTTTTTTTTTTTGTTTGCTAGCCTATGCTCGATATTTCCATATTTTCTTACTACAAAGTTTATTTAAATTTTTTTTTATCAAATTGTCACATTTGATACACACATGTGCGCGCACGCATACACACGCACGCACGCGCATACACGCACGCGCGCGCGCGCACATATAAATATTAACTTAAGTTTTTGTTTTGTTAGTTTTTTAATTTTTAATTAATAAATTTGTTTGCATTATAACTTAGTTTATGTTAAGGAACATTTCCACAAGTTTAAGCACAAATCTACAACATAAGCTATTCTAAAATAATTTAATCTCACAAATTTGACAAGTTGAACCACAAATCAAAATGTGAAAAAACAAAGATATTGTAAGACAAAATAATTTATGATTTGTTTGAAAGTGACTGGCAATTTGGATGATTAAATATATTAACTTTTTACTCAGCACCAAATTGATTATAATATTCACAACAATTAAAGAATTGAAAAATGTTAAATACAGGAAATCATATCACAGATGATTAATTCTAGGATTAAAAATATTTAAAGTAGTTTTTCCATTATTAAAAGTTGCTTTATAAATTTAGAATAATAAGCATTGGAATAAACTATAAAGTGTAATTAAATCAAAGAATAAAGCAAGAGGCGTTTTCAAAAAAGAAATCCTCCTCTTTTTTTTTTTTTGGAATAATCTCATGAAAACTATAACCAAACTCAAAATATGTATTGCTTTGATAATCAGCAAAGAATTAGCCTCTCTTTCTTTCATGGCCTTTGGCTAAAAGGTTCTTCTATTTTGGAGCTTTATGGGGAGGTTTGTAACTCTTGGTTTACATGTAATACTAATGCTCATCTTGGATGTTTCCTACAATGGTAGATGGTGTTCCCTTTAACCCATTGTAATTCTAATGAAAGTATTCAAAATATCTTTGACGCACCAATCTATGACTCTTTAAGTCAATGTACTTGGAAAGAACAAGACTTCCATTCGAATACAAATACTTCTTCCTTTTTGAAAGCTATACTGAAATCAATTGACACAAATCTATATGGTTTAAAGGGTATTCCCTGAAATATGCATCATTAGCATGGAAAATTATGATTGATGTCCTCAAAACCATGGATATTTTTCTTTCTAGAGAAATTATGAACTGTTCTACTTGTGCTTTTTGCAGGAACCTACAAAAAATCTGTGCACATCTATTTTTTGAATGTGAGTTTCTCTTTTTCAATTTTAAAAGGCATTATAACTCCAGAATTTTTTTTTTCCGTTTTGGCTGCAATAATGCTCATGTGTAAGCTTACCAAGAAATTCTTCATTTTAGCCCTGCATAGCTCAGCCCAATTCGTTTAACTTGAGATTACTTCCAACTTCTAATAATTTGGAAAAACATATCAGTATTATCATTAATAACATTAAATTTGTTATAAAAATGAAAAGTAGAAAATAGAAGTTTAAAAATCAAATCCCCAATGATAGTAACATGTTTTACAATCTATGATGGCATTATTATTAGGTATGGCTCATTTACCAGGTAAGGAACAGATGTTGGAGCGGAATGAAGCGAGCCAGCGGATCCAATGGAGAAGAGCCAACGGAGCGAGGGAGCGGAGTGGAGCGGACTCATCTGTCCAATCGGGGAAGTTTCGTTATGTGGGTTAGGGGTGCGGGGGCAACGCCCTAGCGGTACGGTGCATGAGTAATTTTGTAATCACACATTGTACTCTAGGGTTATATATATATATGCCTTTTTGTAACTCTAGGAACTATTCTGTATTCTTCTCTGAAATCGAAATAAAGTCACCGCTCTGCTTACGATGACATAAACATCTTTGTCGAACCTCATTAAATTTTTGTGTTCTTACTCTGAATTTGTGTTTCTTTACCCTAAAATTATCAACAATTATTTATCTCTAACGTAACATTTTTATTCTTATCCTCGCTTGAAAATTTTCTAATTTGGTTTTTCATAGCCTTTTATGGTACAAACCAGAAACTCATTCTAGCAGTTGAATTTATGTGGGAACAGTGATGATAACATTGTCATTTGAGGCTAATTGCAACTACTGGATTTTGAATACTTAAGCTTTGTTGGTATTTTGTCTGGATGGATCTGGTAATATACTTGATCATTTTGTTTATGTTGGTATGAGAAGGCTGCTACTTAGGTTGATATTGTGATGGTTTACATTCATTTTGTTTACTTACCTGAAGAATTTCATCATGATATTGTGCGAGTATTGGATATTCGGGTAATTTTGAAGTTCTATCTGAGACCATTTCTCCTGTTATTCTTCAGCTTTGTTTGTTGCACCTGGTTTTGATAATCTGAGATACTATTGTGGTTTTCTTGTTGTCTGTCTCAACTCATCAACAAATTTTGGTCCTTGGATGAACTCTTATAGTTCTTTCGGTTTTGGTTACTGTGGGGAGCTATGGTGTTTATTATTGAATTTTTGGGTTATTTGGTTGCTGTATTATCTTCTATTGAACAATCACTTGTTCTCCCCCTTCATCTCTTCTGCCTGGATGGTGCTAGTGATTTTACTAGATTGTTTGTCTCTTTTGGAATGATATGGCTGCTTTGTAGTTTATTGTTCATATTACGTTCCTTTATCACTGAATTTCATGAAGCATTCCATCATTAAATTGTAAGGGAGTGATTCCCACCACCCACTAATGCTAGCAAGCACATGACCAACGACTTAATTGATAAGAGCCTTGCTTTATGAGAGGGAAGAGAAGCATGTAAAACCCAATCTATGATACAAATAATAAATTCTTAGAAGATAAATAAAATAAAATTACAAACATATCTCAAGAAAATAAAATAATGCCGTTTTGCAATTGAAATTTTTAAAATGAAAACTTCAAACGGAACAACGCCTAATAGTGGTCTTAATAAATTGAGAAACATTTACGCACGGAATACGCACGCAGTTCTGCATGCGTGCGTGCGAATGTTATTCGAAAGGTATAGGGTGATTATATCGGTGTTATTGGGGTTAATACTCCCAATAACTTCACAAAACTCTCGAATAACACCAAAAAATATGAAAACACAACTGCGGAAGTTATTAGTAGGTTATTTGAGGTTACTGGGAGGTTATTGGACTTAATACCCCAATAATAAGGTTATTCCACGGATTACGCAAGTTGAACTGTGCGTGCGTACTCTTACGTAAATATTTCTCTAACAAATTTTGTCTCTTCTACGCCCAGTTGCATAGTACTTGCAGAAGTTGTTTAATGCTTACAAAAGATTTGAATATGGGTTTTCAAGTTTGGGGAGCTAATTAGCACAAAGCTTAGAAATTAGAATAGTGATAAGAAACATTACAAGACAAAAATATAATGGGAATAATTAAATACATAGCACTCCAAACATTGCTATTTATGAAATCTAGCATCCATGTGTTATTTTCTTAACGAATCGATGTATTTATGCGTGCCACGACCTTCTTTATTAAAAATGAAAAACAAAGGTTGGGATTTTATCATTAAATTTGATATTTGAACGAGAATATTATAAATCGATGAAAAATGATGCTAGATTTGTAAATAGCAATATTTCTGGTGCTATGTATGTAAACACCCCTATACAATAATTAAGGAAGAGTATTACAGAAAAAACATAAATCAAGAGAAACAGAGTTTTTGAAAGGATTATAGTTGGGGAACATTACCAAACTTATTTTCCAAAGTTCTAATATTTACAAGAGGCATTTACATGCATACCACCCAATTACTATATATTTTACATATCTAACACCCAAATCTTTCCTATCACATCAAAAATCTCACCATTTTAACTTTTAAAAAGTGAAATACACATTTTCATGCATAGGTAAGGTGGCATGTATGTAAAAATATAAGTTTAGATGTTGGATATGTAAATACATAGAAATCGAGTGGAATGTATGTAGATCTTTCTGTTTGTAAGTGCTTAGAACAATTAACATCTTTATAGCTTTATGATTTAAAATAGTGATGCTAAAAATCATTAAGTCCTGACCATACCAATCACTCTAATGCATATAACTTAAAGTGCTCAACACTGTAATATTTTTTTAAATTAATTTGGAAACGCTTTAATAAATTTGGTGAGCTATTGACTAAGATCTATCAGATAGATAATCTTTTATATATTTGTAAAACTAGGTATCCTTAGATATACACTTTATAAGAATTGAGCTTCTATTAAAATCATATTGTTAACTATTATATAGAGGAATCTAGTATATTTTATTTTAGGAAGATGATTGTGAATTTCAAAACTATTAAAGGTTTTTCCTGATATAGTAATCCTCCTAAAATTATACTAAGGATTGAATTACACATCCTAAAGAAAGAAGAATAGTGATTAAAAGAAAATATTAAGTGACTAGAAGCTTGAGGAGAAGCGTTATCAAAAATTAGTTTCACTAGATTTTTTTTATTGTTAAAACTACATTACATTCCTAAGTTACTTGTATTTAAGATGTATTAGTAAGTCTTTTTAAATGGAGAGTTTAAATTTTGTTCTTCCATCATCTAAGGTACCTTAGTTAACAAGTATTAATTGTCTTTTAAAGTAAATAAAAAATCAGGTTTTCATAGTTGGATGAAAGGTTTTCTGATACAATAGGGTTAGACTTATTTACTAAAGTTATTCTAAATTTGCACTATGAATTTTTTGGGGTAAAATTGTTGCTAATTTTAATGAAATCTACTCATTCGAATTTAGAAAATTTGGTATTAATATTCTTGTGTTACTTGAGGACAAGTAACATTTAATTTTGAGGCATTTTGATGTGTAGAAAAGAATGCTTAATTTCCTTTATGTTTTGCACATTTTTATGGATGAAATTGCACTTTAAAGAAATGTATTTTATTATTTTATTGCAGGTATAACAGGTATTAGAAGTGGAGCAAAGTTTAAAATAAATGAAGCAAAGTGTAGGTGACTTGGAGCAAAGGAGGTCCCGAGTGACTAGCACCTTAGCGCCATATTTTTTTGGGTGTCTAGGTGACAGCCCCACCCTGGGAACCCGAGAGGCTGGCGCCTAAGCGCCAGACAGCGGGCGCTAAGGCGCCACTACACCAGAGCCTTAGCGCCATATTTTTGGGCACTTATGCGCCCATAATAACACTATCAAACAGATAGCCTGGCACTTAGGCGCCAGAAACTACTTGAGCAGTTTTCAAGAGTTCCTCTACATGATTTAGGGAGTTATATAACACAATAAAGGGGTTCTTGGGTGAAGAAGAGAGGATCCTTAGAGTACTTTTGAAGTCATTTGTCAGTCCTACGGAGAAGGATAGAGTAGAAGAGCATTTTTTAGGGATTTGGATAGAATTTCAAGTGTAAAGTGAGGCAAAACTTGAGGAAAATGGCAAGGGGACTAGGAGATCCTTAGGGAAGCACTCTCAGCACTTTGTAAAGGGGTAAAGCTAAGTATTGTGTACTATTGTTATTATATTTTTGTAAACACAATTCTATAGTAGATTTACTTGTTTTCAAAGATTCTTTTTGTAGTGTTTTCTCAATGCTTTTTTACTAGTCTTTTTAATTTTTTTTTCCTTGTGGTGATTAAGTAGGAAGTGTAGGAATGAAAGAATGCTATTAAAATTATTTTTAAATATGTAATGTGATGACTAACATTTAAGTCTTTATTTACTTTTCATTCTAGTTGAGTGATTAGTTAAAATGTTATGTGATCCATAGTGGCTCGGAAGAGCTATGGAAGAACTACTAGGTTATTCACTTTGAACTATAAGGTATGGTGAACTACTTTATAGGGAGATGCAAATGTTAGGAAAGTAATCTTTAATGAGTTCAAATTTGGGTTTAAGGAATTAAAACCAATTTGATCAATCTTCTTTATGCACCCAAGAGAGGATAAAGAAGAGAGTTTCTCCTATTTGTCACTAGCCTCATTCATAATTTGCATTTTTCATCTCCTTCGCTCCACTTAGATCATTTCAAGGGAATGTAGCTTTATAACTTGATTCTCACCAATCCAACTATATTAAATAGAATTTCAATATGAGTAAACTTTTAGGAGTAATTTGCAATTCAGTCGGACTAGTTAACATAACTTAAACTAATTTTACTTCCAAGCTAAGAACAAATTTAGTAGGCTTGAACTTTTTCGTAAAATAAAACACCTTGCTCACTGTGGGATCGACAACCTGGATTCATAAATCCTATACTATTAAAATGATACGTGCACTTGCGTAAGGGCATAGGGTGTGAGTGCACCTAGAATTAAAATAAACTCTGCCCACCGCTTAAGCGAGCCCGTCATAATTTTACATTCACTGAAGGGAAATACATGGTGGATGGTAAGGATTTCCTTTCTTGCATTGCTCAAACCTTTGAACAAGTGATGTGGGAGCTCCTACACCATCTCGGTCCTACTACCCCATCAAGAAAAAGACAAATGAATGCCCGTAGGAATGCTTGATACCTGCAAGGTTAGTTTTAATCACTCAAGCTATTTCCCCTGCAAACAATATTTCTGTAACTTCTATACTTACATCAGTCACTTCTACTGATATACCTTCGACTAAAACTGTCTATTGAATTTTTGTAACTCTTATTCTTCTATTATTTCTGCTTTTTTTCCTATTGAAATTTCTCTCATCTGAGAAAGGAGTCTCCAAGGTTACCCTTAGGTGTCCTCACAATAGTATTAGAGAAAGTCCTCATACTACCCTATCATCCATGCTAGGTCTGTTATTGTTATTTTACCTGCTCCCATCCATATCTTCATTTCCATGGAGAGCGGCCAGGTGGGATTTATCATTGGCTCTATCCAAATACAATAACAGGTGTTCCTTCATGGTGATGTTGAGATGGATCCTGAGGATAATTCATTTATTGATCCGGTGAACCATCCTAAGGGTTACCTAGATGATCTCGATGAAGATGATTTACTTAACAAGGAACAAGGAACCCGTCAACGTTACCACGTTTCTTGAGAAGGATCGGCTAATAACCTATGTCAGAGAAATTACTCTTAGAGATAGACTCCTTTGATGACCCTTCCCATGAATTAGATCAAGATGATATTATTGGATCTTTTGAGGCCCCAAACGTTTTCTTGATTAGGTGTGGATTATTATCACGATGCTTTTCTTGTACAACTACAAGAGCATATGTCACAAATGATGGCCAATATGGGCCTTATTTTTTTCTCAAACTATGGCTCTATTGACTGAGTGGGTTAAGTCTCTAGCAACTGCACCTGTTATACCTATGGTGATGCACCTTACAGTACCCGATGCTCCACTCATGCCAGTACATAAATTTAGTTTGGTGGATGCACCACTGCCTCCTCTCATTGATCTAGATAGCCAACTATTATCTCTCATTGATGAGAACATAAAAGTAGCCTTCACCGCCTATCAGGAGAGTTCTGTCACTAGCAGAGGGAGATTGTACCCTTAAGTACTAGTCCATTCCCTACCCTAAGAATTTCTCCTCAGCATTTTATGTAATTCAAATGGATGGGAACCCTAGGCACCATATCAGAATAGGGCACTTTGTTGCAACATTAGCAACAATGATGTCTTATTATTGAATCTCTTTGTTACTTGCTTAGCCTAGTTTGCTTTTGAATGGTATGTTAAATTGGTTATTGTCACATTCAATACATTCACCAAGCTAAAGGATGCTTTCATCCAAAGGTTCGATGATGAAAAACATCAATTTACCGTGAGTGTTTTGATGATTGCCCAAGAAAATTTATATTAGTCTATACTATAATTCATTACCCTTAATTAATTAAGATTTTCATATCTATGTCTATTGTTTCATTGGTTTGTGTTTTTTTCTTTCCTTGATGTATTTATTGGGTGTGAGATCTATTGATTTTCATGTTAGGGATAATTTTTTGTTGAGAACTATGTCCAACAAGGAGAAAAATAATGATTTAAATTAATTTCTTTTCTAGTATGTGTTGTTTTGCTCCCCTCTCATTGAGCATGTTTAATACATTATATGAGACAACACATGCTAACTCTCAATTGCGGGTTGAGTGTTATTTGCATTTTAATATGTATATTTTAGAGTTAATAGGTTAGAGTTTGTATTGGGTTCTCAGGCATTTATCATATGAACCCACATGGCAAGGACAATGAACATTACACACATAATTCATAATTTAATTATGGATTCATTTTGTTGCATAGAAGTTGGGATCATGTATGTATATAATGAGTTTGTTTGTAGTTCTTTTATTCTTCTGGGATATGTTGTCAACATAGCGACTCCCAGCTTGTTATTTATTATTTCATATGGCGTATTTATTTTCCCGTTTATAGTGTGTTGACTTTTCTCTTTATTATATGTTGTGATTTATCTAGTGCTTTCTTGCATTTACTTAGGCTCTTTAGAACAAAACTGGCTTTCTACAAAATCTTATTAATAAAATAATTATCTTAATAAAACTTAGGATTAAAATTGTTTCATTTTAATATGAGTGTTTTATTTTCTACATTCTCTCTTCATACATGGCTATTGAGCCAGATTTCAAATGCCTTTGCCTTGCATGAGTTTATTCTAAGTCATATAATAGGGTCTTCACATTAAGGACCTCTCTAGACAATAATTGCATCATATTTGCATGTCCTAATGAAGAGTATTTTTATTCTTTCAAATTGATAAGTCAAGCATATGCTTATACGCTTAGAAGGTTATCTAGAACGATTACAATGTTAGAGGCTTTACTAACCCAAATGGGGGTGTAAATCCTTTATGGGGTGGCTCAGCTTTGTAATCAGTCATTCATTCTCTTCTCATTTATTCTAGAGGCCTCCTTGTTACTTCCTTGGCAAGTGTAAGTACCATTTCTATCCATTTTGTTAAAGTAGAGTAATAAGGAAACATATATTTCTTCTTGAATTTAGGGCTACTGAGGTTTTTTGGATGACACAACACATGGACTACTAACAAAGGACTCCTAGTCAAGTTAGGTCGACCTCCCCACGACCAAATAGACTTAGAAGCTTAATAGCTTGGTATAACAAATGTATGAAATCCTGACCAGGCTATCTCTACTTGCCTAAAAGTTCCTTACCTATCTATTTTGTACCCCATTTAGGATCATTCTAAATCTTTGATAATTTCATTGTTATCATTGTATAGGACCTTTTACTAATAGATTGCTGCCCATTTAAGATATAGTGGTTAATCATCTATTCCATGGCCCAGTATGACTTTGAAGCATTGGGATTACACTATTGAAATGATATTATTTCTTGATATTCCCTTTCAATATATGTCAAAAATGTAACCAATATTCCTTTAATAGAATCTCTAAGATGTAATTAATCAAAGGAACACATTCATTTGAAGTTACTCCTGACATTAAAATAAAAATATTGAATTTTGGTTCTTTAGTTATATATATGTGGGGGATTTATATACGTCTTCTCGAGAAAGCTTTCAAGGTGATTTGACTTGATTTTTTTTTTATATACACTCTTCATATATTTTACAAATATCATCTTATAAAAATTCTCCACATTTTTTTATTTATCTATTTTTTTTCTTATTTTTCTAAATCTTCTTCTTCTTTGAATCATTTAGGTGATTCAGATAAGGATATTTAGAAAAGAAAATCATAAAATAAAAATTAAACAAACGAGAGACTCTAAACCAAAAAGGACAATAACAGCCCATTTTAAGGGAATATTTAGGGATTTTGCACCACACCATCATTTACAGCTCTTCGGCGCCACTGACATGGCAATCGTCACATTACCCAATGACCCACAATTTTATATTATGATATTTTTAATTTAATTGCAACGACGCCAAAAACTTGACCTCGCTATTTATATGTATAGAATTGTAATTGTTTATGTTGTGGATGCTACGCAAGTATACGTATCGTATCAAGTAATACAGGGCTCTAGTGGAGTCCTGGTTATCGATCCCACAGGGAAAGAGAAAATTAAATAACAACTAATTTAAAATAATAATAATAATTTTTAAAATAGTATACGAAAATTTGGAATTCTAAATTTGAGCGCAATAAAGTAAACTAAGTATTTTAATTAGGTAACTTAACTAAGTAGAAAATTAATACGTATTGAAAGTGCAGAAATTAAACTAATTGCTAAATAAGTCTTAACTATTCGTAAAAAGTATCTTTCCCCTTGTTTAGAAATTTAAGTGATCGATGAATTTTAAATAGATAATTTTAAGGTATTGTGACAAATAGGAGCATTCCTATTCTTTACCCTTTGGTCCAGGTGTAAAGAATATTGACTAATCCTATGTTTGATATGCGAATCGCGGTAAGTCGGGAGGATACCGACTGCCACTTCGAGCTCCCACGTTCCCCTCGCCCGAGGGCTAACATCTACACTTCGAGCTCTCAAACAATAGAACCGAATTGAATATTTTAGTCGATCACACTAAAATGCTCAATTCTACGCCTGATGATATTATTTCCCTATTTATTTGCACCCTCCTTCCAAGGCTTTTGAATTCCCCGAATATCAGATGTAATTTTTACTATAGTTGATAATCAACATATTTTAACAAATCAAATGGCCAGTTTGAAAGTAAATTAAGTTTTAAGTAAAAATTATCACAATTTATTAATATATATATGTATCTCTATTTTAATTTCATCAAGTCACTTAATTTCATAAACGAGGAGAAAGACTAATAAACTACTCGTAATACATGGGAACTAAACTAAGCATGAATTTCATTTAAAGTTAAAAACAATAAATACAAATACTTATCTCGATTTATCCCCAAACGGACTCCTCGTAGTTCCTTTGACTCTTCCTTCAAGTACAGCACGACTCACTAATTACTCACTAAACTCACTAAAGACTCACTAAAGACACACAACTGCACACAAACTAGACAAAAGACTAAAAGATTGCACAAAAGACACAAAAGACTGCACACAAAAGACTGATTTTCGGTCTCTATATATAGAGGTAAGCAAAGGTCCAAGAGGTGTGTAAGCATCTCTTCAAAAAGTGTCCAGGTTTAATGTATCTGTTCCATTTGAACTACCTCGCCGTCGGCGACGAACTACCACGCTGTCGGCGAGGCTTCTGAAGATCTTCGAACCGCTCTAGCTCGTTGTCGGCGGGCTCGGGCTCGTTGTCGGCGGGCTCGGGCTCGTTGTCGGCGAGACGATTATAAATTCTTCAGAATTTTCTTCTTGTAACCTCGCCGTCGGCGGGGTCGATCTCGCCGTCGGCGACTCAGCACAAATTGCATGATTTTGCTCCAAATTCACTCCTTTTTATGATTTTTGTTTTTATCATCTAAATTATTCATTCCTGCAATAAAATAAAGAAAATACCCTTCTTTAAAGTGCAATTTCATCAAAAATTGGTATGAATTTCTTAATAAATTTTTCAGCGATCAAAATCCCCCAAACTTACTTATTACTTCGTCCTCAAGTAATTTTTAGTACTACATAAAAATAATGAGTTTTATAATAAGATTTTTCAATTTAAATAAACTATGAATTAGATTAATTAATATCATAATAAAGTTAAAAAAAATAATTCATGTAATTTAATTAATCTTATAGAAATAAATTATTTAGTTATCAGGTCTAAGATTTCTAGTTTAATATTCATTTCAGGAATGACTATATTTAAAAGAATAACTACTTAAGATATTCATATGATAAGAAATTCAAGAAAACAGTATTAGGTAAAATTCTAATCCATAAACATAAGTTTGGAAATATCTAAGTTTTTTTTTCCTTTAGGTTAATTCAAATGAAGCCAATTTTTGATAAGGCATCTCCTTAAGCTTCTCCTTATTTTTTTTTCTTTTTCTTTTTTCTTTTTCTTTTTCTTTTTCTTTTTCTTTTTCTTTTTTTTTTTTTTAATGAGGATTACTGTATCTGGAGAGCCTGTTAATAATTTTGAACTTCATTTTCATTTTCCTAAATTTGAAACTTAGAAATATTTCTTAGCTTATATATACTTCATAGTTTTTACTTCATTGATTTTCAATCTTTTCTTTTTCACTTGAATATTTAAGAATTTTAATTTTAGAATATAGTTTTCCTTACTAAAAATAGTTTACTATATTCTTATTCCCTTTAACCAAATAGTTTATTCTATTTAATTAATTAAAGTACTAGAAATATTTCATTTAACCTTTTATAATAATTAAAAAAAATAATTCATATTAAATCAAATTGAAAAATTTGCTATAAAAATCATTTTTATAATAATTTGAAAATAGAAATTGAGAACAAGTTAATAACTAAATTTGTATTTTACTCCCCCCCAAACTTAAATTTTTATATCTACTCTAAATAATGAAAAAGGAAAGTAAATAAATCATACCTTTGAAGTTTAGGTATTTCTTTTTCTTTGAAATTTTTGCAGGCTTTTTTTTTCATTTTTCATTGAACCTGTACTGTTAGTATTCTCCATATATATATAACAATTTAAAGAAAATGCAGGGATAAATCTAAGATAAGTATTAACTATAACAATTAAAATTAACTCTACACTACACATATGAATTACTAACATATTAAAAACATTTTAACTAACGATTAACAATTTTACAATTTAAAACAATACAGAATAAAAATAAAAACATACTAAAGAAAACTAACATCCTATTTAACATAAAAACAAATGTAATTAACTAACACAAAAACAAAAACTAAACTACTACAACAATTCAAGCAAATAATCCAACAAACATCCAATGTCTCAAAACATAAAGTACTGAATATTACAAATATATAAAGTCTTTAAAATAACTTAACATCAAACAAATAAAACAAATAAAGTCCTATTCTTCAGCATCAAAGTCCCGTGCTATATCATCTCCTCCCCGATCCGTAAGTCGAGAAGACTGAGCAGGATGGTACTGTGAATATCGGGGCACTCAGGAAAGACAACATCTAAATCACCACTCCTATAACGACGTTCAGCTTCATAGTATGCAATCTCGTATTCCGAATGTCGCTGGAGATATTCGCTATCATAATCATATCTCCTCTCCGGATTATCAATTCTTTGATCAAAATGATCAAATCTTCTCCCCATTGTATCTCCAACCGCTCAAAACTTCTTCTATGCAGGTGTCAATTCATTCATCGGATCTTGTAGGGTAGGGGTGGTAGGCTCGGGAGGTTCATGGCTAGTAGAGGGTATATCTCTACTTGACTGAGTGAAATAACTTCTTACTCCTGCTCTCCACCCTTCATGAGATTCATACTTCTTAATATTAGCAGCTGTGAGTGGTTTCATTGGTTCTACCCATTCTTCATTATCTCTAGGAGTGGCCAGAGAGTTGGCAGAGTGAAAAAATTAATCCAGGGTGTCCCAATCCAGCTCCACTCTCATTTCTAGGAGTGGCCAGGATGTTTCGATAAATAATTCTCCCGATGTTGATGCTTCTATTATTCCGAATACGGAATTCGAATTGCTTCTATCTCGTGTTACCTCACCGTGGTGATAGGTGGGTAACGTAGTAGAACAAATAAAGTAATGCTGAGCTTTGGAGATCGCATTTAATTTAGAAAGAGGAAAATTCACTCTTTCCTCGCTCGCTTAATTTTCCAAACTCCGGTCCCATCAGTGAGAAAGTTAATGACTTCATCCAGTGGTCCTTCCATCGTTCCAAAAGTTTCATACTCGCTAAAGGGCGAGCATGAACTTCATAGAACGCGTTTATTCTTGCAGCATTGAATTCTACAAAAAACCCTCGTACCTTTACTGGTGCATCTTTAGCGGCAGTTAAATTGGCATAAAATTCTTTAACCACTTCCACAGCTGCTCTATATTGAACGTAACAGAAATTCTCCCAACCTCGTTCCTTAATAATCCGCTCTACTTCTCCTCCCGGATTTTTGAAAACCCGATCTGCAATGCACTTTCTTCCTTGAATATTTTCAAAATATTTAGTCTGTGCTCATGCATTGATGAATCGGTCCTCGTCGAATTCTACTCGACGTTTTTGTCGTGGAGCCATACGATCGATCTGTGAAAATCATGAAAATTTTTACTAAACTTAAAAATAATCCTAAGAAGGCTTCCTACAACAACTAAAATCCATTTAAATCGATTTCTATGAAATTCTTCCAAGTATTTTCTTCACATTTCAAAATTTTTCAAAATATCCCAATGTAGAATAAATCAATGGTGAAAATAAAAAATTTTTGCATAGGAGTGAAGCTCTTACCAAGGGGAAATGAAATCCGGTGTCAAAAAGTGTTGAAATCGCTTCAAATCCAAGATCTCTCAAGCCCTAGGTTGGTTTTTTCGAAAATTTTAGGAAGGGGATGATGAATAGTGTCGGTTGACCGGTCAAATATAGGTTTTTTTGCGTTCTCGCTGTCAGCGAGATTTTTCTCGCCGTCAGCGAGCTAATTAATTCCATAAGGCAAAAGTTTCGGGAAAAATCCGCCGTCGGCGAGAAATTCTTCGCTGTCAGCGAGATCGATCTCGCTGTCGACGGGATTTTTCTCGCCGTCGGCAATGTCCTAAAAATTTCAATTTTTGAATTTCGTCAATCATTTTCAACCTCGATTTGCCTTATATTATATTTCCGATCATATCATTTATTACTTTAATATGAAGATTAGCTACTTATACACAAACAAATTCACACAACACAACAAATTAACTTTAATATTGAAATCCATGAGACATACAAACTAACATAATTTAAATCTCTATAATCAAACTTCAAACTTCAATCCTTACTACCAATCAGCATCGCAAACCAATCCACGACACACTAAATGCTGATACAAAACTATGACGCATATCTCAATTAAGTTTGAGATATTCAAATCATCACTCCACACATAATAAAATCTAAATCAAATCAAATAACATCAATACAAATATACTATGGAAATCTTTACTACTACTCTTCAAGGTCAGAATCTTCATCTTCTCTGATATTTCCGATATGACCATGATGCACAAATAAGTTATAGAAAGGCTCGAAGGGAAATTCGAAGCAAATTCTTCGAGTGATCCAACCCTTCAGTCTCAGCAAATGAAGAAAGCTAGCTTCTAGGTGTCCGAATGATCAAAGTGTTCCTTCATCCTCCAGATCAATGTGATCAAATAAATCGGATATATTGTCGATTGAATCTCTCACTTTCTGCAGCTTCTTTCTCCATTCCTTTAATTTTCTTCAAAAGTAACTCCGTTTTATCCGAAATAGGCCTTGCTATAGGATTATTCCGTGAATCTCTATCGAGATAAATGTAATGTCTTCATTATTGTCCAAAGTAGGGAACATATCCGTAGGATCAAGCGGCTTCCAAGGTAATGAGAACCTTTTCCCAAGCTTCGTAAGAAACACAGTACCGATCGCATAATGCAAAAATAGTAGATGGGTGTCCTAGTCCGTGAACTGACCCATGCACAATTAAACTCAATGCAAATTTAACAATTATTGATCCAACATCAATAGGCAATCCACTTTGAATACAATAATTCAATATAGCGCATTCCTTCGAAACCTTGTTTACCCTCATTGTAGGTAACAATTTAGATGAGATGAAAAAGTGTCGGTGCTTTGAGACGAGGATTCAAAAGTGATGCGAGAGAAACTAACATACCCTTCTTCACGCATTTCCCAATCTTCCGGTTCATCAGTCAGATATCGAAATATCTCATTCATATTATATCGAGAAGGCACAAAATTTGAATAGTGACATATCGGGGTGTTTTCTATAGAGAATAATTCATTTACTCTTGATGGAGTAAACGTCACCCATCTTCCTCGGACGTAGACATTCCCATTGTTAATCGCATGTAAGTTAGATTAGAACTCTTTCATAACTGGAATAACAACAGCAGACGTAGTGTAACAAAATACCTCCCAGTGCCGCTGCACGATCGTTTCTTCTATCTTCGTAGTGGAATTATCTAATCCTCGATTGACAAATCCCCGTTCCTTGATAACTCTTTTCTTTATCAAAACCTTGTTGAAGATCCGCCGCGCTTCCGCACTCACAAATTTCCTCCGGTTAAACACTCCGCATTTAGAGGAATCTAAGAATTTGGAGGCCATTATGGTGAATGGAATGAATTCTAGTGAAGAAGGCAGACTTAGAGTGGTTTAAGAATGGGTTTTCACAAAGGAATTGGTGTTGAAACCGTCCAAATCGGCATTCAAAGTATAAATAACTCATCTTTATAACTTCCTCGCTGTCGGCGAGGACGTTTCTCGCCGTTGGCGACTTAGTTATAAAAACTGTCTTTCCGGTTCTCGCTGTCAGCGGGCTCGTTTCTCGCTGTCAGCGAGATTATAAATAAACTAAATTAAATTAAGCGCGAACCTCGCTGTCGGCGAGATTCCAAAATAATGTCCAATTTCGCTCTAAATCGAATAATTTCTTTTCTCATCATAATGGTTCGAATATGTGATGATTCTTAATAATAATTGAGTAGTAAAGTTTCAATAATATAAATTAACTATTAAGATACAATAAAAATAGATAACTAATATGGGTTGTCTCCCATAAAGCGCTTGGTTTAACGTCATCAGCCCGACCTAATTTCAATTATTAATCAGGTCGACTAAGCATTAAAACCTCTTTATAGTTAGGTCTTATACCTTCGAAATATGGTTTTAATCTATGTCCATTAACTTTAAATTTATGTCCAGTTTTTGGATCTTCGATTTCTATAGTTCCGTATGAAAATATTTGAGTTATGGTGAAAGGTCCTAACCATCGAGACTTCAATTTTCCGAGAAATAATTTCAATCTAGTATTATATAGCAAAACTTCTTGTCCTGGTTCAAAATTTCTCTGATTAATCTTCCGATCATGCCATAATTTCATCTTTTCTTTATAAATCCGATCATTATCATACGATTCATTTCTTAATTCTTCCAATTCATTTAATTGCAACAATCTTTTCTCACCAGACTTCCTTCATATTATAATTAAATTCTTTAATCGCCCAATATGCTTTATGTTCTAATTCAACCGGTAAGTGGCATGTTTCCATATATAAGCCTGTAAGGAGTCATTCCAATCGGAGTTTTATAAGCAGTCCTATAAGCTCATAATGTAGTGTCTAATCTTATAGACCAATCTAACCTATTTGGGTTTACAGATTTTTCTAAAATACGTTTAATCTCACGATTAGATACTTCAGCTAATCTGCTAGTCTGTGGATGATAAGCAGTGGATATCTTATGAGTAATATTGTATTTTTCTACTAGTTTGTGAATGTATTTATTTCTAAAATGAGTTCCTCCGTCAGTGATAATCACTCTCGGCATTCCAAATCTAGTAAAAATATTTTTCATCGAAATTTTGAAACACTCTTAGCATCACACCTAGGTAAAGCTTGTGCCTCAATCCATTTGGAAACATAATCAACAGCTACTAATATATATGAGTTTCCAAACGAAGGAATAAAAGGTCCCATAAAATCTAATCCTCAAACATCAAAAATTTCAACTTCTAATATAAAGTTTAAAGGCATTTCGTTTCTTCTAGATATATTTCTTACTTTTTGGCATTTATCGCAAGTTTTAATATATCTATATACATCTCTAAATAGAGTAGGCCAGTAAAATCCAGATTGTAGAATCTTATAAGCGAGTTTTATCGATCCCAAAATGTCCTCCAAAATTAGAATCATGACATTTTTGAATAATTGGTTCAGTTTCTTCATAAGGTACACATCTTCTAATAATTAAATCCTTACATTGCTTATATAAATATGGTTCATCCCAAAAATAAGTTTTCGTATCATGGATGAATTTTTCTGTTGTTGCAAAGTTAGCATAGGTGGTAAAATATTACTAACTATATAGTTTACTATATCAGCATACCATGGTATTTTCCACTCATTGATATTATATAGTTGTTCATCAGGAAAACTGTCTATAATTTCATTTTCAATATCAGATAATACATGATTTTCTAATCTTGATAAATGATCCGCAATTTGATTATCAGTTCCTTTCTTATTAACGATCTCAAAATTGAATTCTTGCATTAATAGCATCCATCTAATTAATCTTGGTTTGAAATCTTTCTTTTACATTAAATATTTGATAGCAGAATGATCAGTATGCACGATACATTTTGTTCCAATCAGATAAGGTCTAAATTTATTAAAACCATATACTACCGCTAATAGTTCTCTTTCTGTAACTGTATAATTTATTTCAAGCATCATTTAGAGTTTTACTAAGCATAGTATATAACTTTAAAAATCTTTTCATATCTTTGCCCAAGAACTGCTCCTACTGCATAATCACTAGCATCACACATAAGCTCAAATGGTTTCTCCCAGGTTAGGTGAAACTATTATAAGTATTGTAATTAATTTTTCTTTTAAGAGTTCAAAAGCATTCGAGCATTCGATTGTAAATTCAAATTTCTTGTCCTTTTCGAGAAGTTGGCATAGAGGTTTAGTAATTTTTGAAAAATCTTTTATATAGCGTCTGTAAAATCCAGCATGTCCAAGAAAACTTCTTACCCCTTTTACCGTAGTTGGAGGTGGTAATTTAGCTATAACTTGAATTTTTGCGAGGTCCACTTCCATGCCTTTTTCCGAAATTTTATGCCCTAATACAATGCCGCCCGCAACCATAAATTGACATTTCTCCCAATTTAGAACTAAATTTGTTTTCTCACATACTTCTAATACTTTTTCAAGATGAGTTAAGCATGTGTCAAATGATGTTCCAAATACGGAGAAATCATCCATAAATACTTCTATTCCATTGTCAATTAACTTACTAAATATAGACATCATACATCTCCGGAATGTTGCTTGGTGCATTACATAATCCAAAAGACATTCTTCGAAAAGCGAAAGTTCCATAAGGACTAGTAAATGTAGTTTTCTCTTGATCCTCGGGAGCAATTTGTATTTGATGATAACCGGTGTATCCATCTAGAAAACAAAAATACTTATGTCCAGTTAATCTATCTAACATCCGGTCTAGAAATGGTAAAGGGAAGTGATCTTTCCTGGTGGCGGTATTTAATTTCCTATAATCAATACATATACGCCAACCAAGTAACTTGTCTTATAGGAATAAGATTGTTATTTTCATTGGCGGTGACGGTCACTCCTCTCTTCTTAGGAACACGATGAATCGGGCTTACCTAAGCACTGCCGAAATAGGATATATAATATCATTATCTAACCATTTTAAAATTTCTTTCGTAACTACTTCTTTCATTATCGGGTTTAATCTCCTTTGGGGATCTGCTTTAGGTTTATGTTCATCATCTAAAATAATTCTATGCATACAGATTGAAGGACTAATTTCTTTAATATCTGCTAAAGTCCAACCAAAAGTTTTTTTATATTTTTTTAAAGTTTCTAAAAGTTTTTGTTCTTGAGATTCGTTTAATGCAGATGAAATAATAACTGGTAAAGTTGAAGAATTACCTAAATAAGCATATTTCAAATGATCGTGTAATATTTTTAGCTCAAGTTCAGGAGGTTTAATAATTGATGGAACTATATTCTTGTCGATATTTTCGGTATTATCCAAAAATTCAAATCTTTCCCGAATAAAATCTAGTTCTTCATGTTTATCTTCAATTAATTCGGTGTTTTCTTTTTCTAATTTATCCTCGTAATATTCCTTAAAATGTTCTTGTTGTAAATATTCAAGTATTTCCATCCGAAAACATTCATCATCTTTTTCTAACGCAGGATATTTCATTGATTTTGCAATATTAAATGTAATTTTTTGGTCATTTACTCTCATAGTTAATTCTCCTTTCTGAACATCAATCATAGCTTTTCCGAGTAGCTAAAAATGGTCTTCCTAAAATGATAGGAATTTCTTTATCTTCCTCCATATCTAAAACAATAAAATTTACTTGGAAGATAAATTTATCCACCTTTACTAACACATCTTCAATAACTCCCTTAGGATAGGTAACCGAACGATCAGCTAATTGAAGGGTTACCGAAGTAGGTGTAATTTTTCCTAATCCTAATCTCTTAAAAATCGATAGAGGCATTAGATTGATGCTTGCTCCTAAGTCACACAAAGCTTTTCCATAAAATTTTTCTCCTATAGCGCAGGGTATAGTGAAACTACCAGGATCTTTCAATTTTTCGGAAGCTTCTTCGAATAATAGCACTACACTCTTCACTAAGTGCGATCGTTTCATTATCGGTGAATTTTCTTTTCTTATTTAGAATATCTTTCATAAATTTTACATAATTTGGCATCCGATCTAAAGCTTCAACAAAAGGTATATTAATTGTTAATTTCTTTAATATTTCAAGGAATTTAGCAAATTGTTTATCTTTTTTATGTTGAGCTAGTCGTTGAGGAAATGGTGGTGGAGGTTTTTCAACGAAATTTTCATAGGTATTAAAGGATGTTCCAAGTTTGAATCTTGTTGAATTGTTTCCTTTTCAATTTCCACTTCCTCTTTTCGGCTTTCAAGTTCTTTTTGAATTTGAGGTTCTAATTCTTTTCCACTCCTTAGTTGTATTGCTTTAATTTGTTCTTTTCCTTGATCTTTAAGATTTATTTCCACATTACTAGGAAAAGTTCCGGTATTCTATTATTTAGCGCAGATAGCAATATGTCCAAGTTGAGTTTCGATATTTTTAATAGATGTTCCTTGAATTTGTAATTGATTTCCTTGAATTTGTAGTTGATTTCCTTGATTTTGTAGCTGATGACCCATATTCAAAATTAATTCATCCATGGATAATTTCTTATCCTTGAATTGAGGGTTATTGTTATTAAATCCAGGTGGGTAATTAGGTTTATAGTTTGGATTTGCTTGATTAGGTTGATTCATCCATTGTTGATTAGATGTGTTATTCCAATTAAAATTTGGATGAGTTTTCCAACCGGGATTATAATAGTTTGAATAAGGGTTATTAGTTCTATTATTAATAGAATTTAAAGTTTCATAATTAGTTTGAGATTCTATGATTTGTCCGGATGAGTTTTCTTCTAAAATAGGAGAGTAGTTCATTCCAAAATGATCTAATTTCTTAGATATAGCAGCAATTTGAGAAGCTAACATAGATATTGCATCGTTTTCATGAATGCCGGCTATCTTTTTAGGATTTACTCTATCGATGAGCCATTGGAAATTATTTGTTGCCATTTCTTCGATTAGTGCATAAGCTTCATCAAATGGTTTAGACATTAATGAACCTCCAAGCAGCAGCATCGATGATTGATCTTAAAGATCCTACTAATCCATTATAAAAGGTTTGAATAATCGACCAATCCGGTAGCGCATGATGTGGGCATTTCCTAAGAAGTTCCTTAAATCTCTCCCAAGCTTCATATATTGATTCTTCATCTAACTGACAAAAAGAAGTTATATCATTTCTAAACTTAGCAGTTTTAGATGGTGGAAAATATTTGGATAGAAATTTTTGTGATAATTCTCCCCAAGTTTTAATAGATCCGAGTGCTAACGAATTCAACCACATTTTAGCTTTATCCCTTAATGAAAAAGGAAAAAGTCTAAGTCTTATAAAGATCGTCGGATACTCCTCGATATTTAAAAGTAGCACAAAGTTCTAGAAAACTAGCAAGATGTAAGTTAGGATCTTCGAGTAGGTGAACCACTAAATTGATTGTTTTGTACCATTTGGATAATTGCGGGTTTAAGTTCAAATGAATTAGCAACTACATCGTGGTTTTGAATAGTTAAATGAATTTCATCTGATGTAGGGTTGGCATAATCTCTTAATGGTCTTTGTTGGTTCATATTTTGAATTTCAGGAATATTCTTCATTTGTGTTAAATTTATAATTTGTTTCTTTTGTTTTCTAATTCTTTTAATTGTAAGCTCTAATTCAGAATCGTAAGGTATTAAATTTTCGTTTCCAAATTTGCGCATACAATTTCAGAATAGATATTAATTTATTTATTATGATTATTTTAAAATAGATCCGTTACTTTAGTAAATTTTTCTTACTCTCCCGAGCAACGGCGCCAAAAACTTGACCCACAATTTTATATTATGATATTTTTAATTTAATTGCAACGACGCCAAAACTTAACCTCGCTATTTATATGTATAGAATTGTAATTGTTTATGTTGTGGATGCTACGCAAGTATACGTATCGTATCAAGTAATGCAGGGCTCTAGTGGAGTCCTGGTTATCGATCCCACAGGGAAAGAGAAAATTAAATAACAATTAATTTAAAATAATAATAATAATTTTTAAAATAGTATACGAAAATTTGAAATTCTAAATTTGAGCGCAATAAAGTAAACTAAGTATTTTAATTAGGTAACTTAACTAAGTAGAAAATTAATACGTATTGAAAGTGCAGGAAATTAAACTAATTGCTAAATAAGTCTTAACTATTCAGAAAAAGTATCTTTCCCCTTGTTTAGAAATTTAAGTGATTGATGAATTTTAAATAGATAATTTTAAGGTATTGTGACAAATAGGAGCATTCCTATTCTTTACCCTTTGGTCCAGGTGTAAAGAATATCGACTAATCCTATGTTTGATTACTCGAATCTGCGGCTAGGCCGGGAGGATACCGACCGCCACTTCGTAGCTCCCACGTTCCCTCGCCCGAGGGCTAACATCTACACTTCGGCTCTCAAACAATAGAACCGAATTGAATATTTTAGTCTGTCACACTAAAATGCTCAATTCTACGCCCCAGTGATATTATTTCCCTATTTATTTGCACCCTCCTTCCAAGGCTTTTGAATTCCCCGAATATCAGATGTAATTTTTACTATAGTTGATAATCAACATATTTTAACAAATCAAATGGCCAGTTTGAAAGTAAATTAAGTTTTAAGTAAAAATTATCACAATTTATTAATATATATATGTATCTCTATTTTAATTTCATCAAGTCACTTAATTTCATAAACGAGGAGAAAGACTAATAAACTACTCGTAATACATGGGAACTAAACTAAGCATGAATTTCATTTAAAGTTAAAAACAATAAATACAAATACTTATCTCGATTTATCCCCAAACGGACTCCTCGTAGTTCCTTTGACTCTTCCTTCCAAGACAGAGACGACTCACTAATTACTCACTAAACTCACTAAAGACTCACTAAAGACACACAACTGCACACAAAGTAGACAAAAGACTAAAAGATTGCACAAAAGACACAAAAGACTGCACACAAAAGACTGATTTTCGGTCTCTATATATAGAGGTAAGCAAAGGTCCAAGAGGTGTGTAAGCATCTCTTCAAAAAGTGTCCAGGTTCAATGTATCTGTGCCATTTGAACTACCTCGCCGTCGGCGACGAACTACCTCGCTGTCGGCGAGGCTTCTAGAAGATCTTCAAACCGCTCTAGCTCGCTGTCAGCGGGCTCGGGCTCGCTGTCAGCCGAGACGCTTATAAATTCTTCAGAATTTTCTTCTTGTAACCTCGTCGTCGGCGTGGTCGATCTCGCCGTCGGCGACTCAGCACAAATTGCATGATTTTGCTCCAAATTCGCTTTTTTTTATGATTTTTGCTTTTATCACCTAAATTATTCATTCCTGCAATAAAATAAAGAAAATACCCTTCTTTAAAATGCAATTTCATCAAAAATAGGTATGAATTTCTTAATAAATTTTTCAGCGATCACCCAACAAGATAGAGTTTGTAGAGCAAAATCTAACACTTAGAGGTGGAGTGCCACAGTGTCATGAGTGGTGTTGTGGAGTTGTTGACTTGGCATTAACAGTCATCCATTTAGATGTTGCTCTTAGGATGAAAGATATTAAACCACCACGGAGCTGTTCCCAACACAGTAATGCTTCAATGTGGCATTGTGCCCTAGTCATCTCGCCATGTTCTTTATCTCTTGATTATCTTATTGGAATGGAGTCATAATAATAAATCGGTGGTTTGAGTATAAAGTTATGGCGATTTTTGTGAGGCTACACATTGAGGCATTTTTCATGAAATGCTAGTAGATAAACAAGTAAAACTCATTAAATTTGCATTATTACCATAAAATATGAGAAATTGAGTTCCATGATGCTCAAACACAATATGACATTAAAAATATGCTAAAAATGATACTAGCAATTATTACAATAAACTTCACACAAGCTCGGCTTAGGGGAATGAAGTAATCCACGTAGTGGTCATAAATAACCTTAATTAAGAGGTGACCCAGCCAAAGTAGTCTCTAAATCTAGCTCTCACCTTAGAGTTAAACTGACCTAGTCTATTGATCCTAGCTTGAGCCTAGGAGACATTGTACTTTTCTTAAGATCTATGAGCTCCTGGTGAAGGGCGGCCACTTGTATCAAGGTCAGATTCCATCCAACAAGCATCAGCTTGGGTAAGAGAACATCGCCCTCGAGACAGAGATTCAATGCCCAATGAATGAAGAGCCCTCTAGCTCTAGAAAGAGAAGCTAACCCTCGGTACTTTGAAAGTGTTGGGTCAGCACCGATCGACCAACATCGACTCAGATGCACTGAGGTGCCTCATTAGTCCAAAAATGCACTATCTCGGTAAGATCTATGAAGTTGAGCTCTTGGAGAGATTCAAGATCTCAGCACTCGAGTCTTACAAGGGTAACCTAAATTGTCCAACAATGTTGCTTCTTTCGAGTCAATCATGTGCCTACTTTTGATCACTGACATGCTGAAATGTCATCTCTTATAAACCATGCTAAAGGAGTCGACCCTCATATGGTTCAATGGTTTACCGATACGAGTGATTACCTTTCTCTTTGACTTTAACTGAATATTTGTGGCGTAGTTTGCTAGTGCTTAAAAGCCTAAGAAAAACCTATAAAAGCTTTTATAAATCTAACAAGGACAGAATGAGAGTCTTTGCTCGTTAATCACAAACTTCTAAGAGGAGATGTTTCAAGAGTGAGGTCTAGGGGTTAAAGACTATAGTCATCCATACTACCCTAGCTCAAGGGCTAAAGGAAGTGCACTCTAGATATGCACTACTAAATACGCTAGTCAAGCAGCTGGAACTAGCCAACAATCACATATCGAAAAAAAATTATAACTACTCCACTTCATTTAAAATCGAGCAAATCAACTACTCTCCACTAAATAACGACCAAGGAGAAATTTCGAAGTCGAGGCACAATCCGTGACACTTGATTTGATCTCGCATCAAAGGCTCACAAAGACACTTGGATAACCGAGCAATTGACGGAAAATACCACCGAGGGATTCAGACAAGATATCTGACTAACGCCCAGCTCGGAAATGAAAATGCATTCTCATAATTGTTCTTATATTTTGTTACTAAGTTCATAAAATGATAAGTATATTTTTTTCTAATGATAAGTATAATTTTTTCTAATTATAAGCATAATCCCAGTTCGATCGACACATGGGCAACTTGGAAAGTTAATGTAATAGATAGTCAAAATCAGACCGATACTCCTGGAACTCGAGTTGATTGATTGGTGGTAGTTTCATTCAAGCAACAAAACCGATAGTGAAATATTATCATCAGATCGGTAATATTTTATAAATACTAACAGGGACAAGGAATATTCGATCGGTGATATTCCTTTAAAAGTTCAATAATAAAATATTATAGATTGATCGATAAAATTCTAGTAAAAATCTAACAATGTTGAATTGTCGTTCAATCGAAGAAATTTACAAGAGCTAACCCACAATAATCACACATGATAAAAGTTTGTCTCATAAATCTAAGCCAATCAGTGACAAGATCCACAATAAGTAGCATACAACAACCCCAACAAGTCTCGATTGTTAACCCCATGAAGGTTGTGACAAAATCCATTTAATATGCCCGATGTAAGGTGCAACATGTGCAAGGCAATGACCTTATTAAGTAATCGAGATATGGGAAGTATAAGACTTTAGCTAGATGGTGACGAGACAAAATTGACTGAAGAAATTTTTTTAAAAGTTGATCCATCAATCACCACAACCCATCTTATATTACAAGGAAAACAGAATACCATTAGAGGTAAAACACAAAAACTGAAGGTGAAAACTAGCCAAAACCTTCACTTCATTTCATGAAAAATACAAAGAATTCTTTCCAGATAATTTTCTATACATGTGCTAATAAAGAAATAAGAAAAAAAAATTCTTCAAGTTACCGATGAAACCGTGAGGACTCAAACATTTGAGGTCCCTCCATCATCTTCACCTTCGTCTTCTTCCTCTCCCTCCTCTAAGGTTGAAAGTAAGGCCGAAAATCTGTGCATGTCGGTTCACTTGGAGGATACAAGCTGTGTCTTCGCCATCCTACCGACTTCGAATGCCACTCTTATCCTAAGCTGAGTAATCAAAAGTTCCTTTTGACGATTGTGCGAAGGGATTTCAATGAAGAGTTGATCATTTGTCTTTCATTTTCTTCATCCTCTCTAGCAAAGCTCTACTTTCATCTCAAAGCTTGAGTGCCTCAGCCTCGGCTACTACTATCTGTTCCTCAGCTGCAGCTGCTCGCTCCTTCTTTGCCCTTGCACTTGCTTAAGCCTTAGACAAATTATTCTCTGTCGCCATGTGGAGTGACACTTGAAAATACGAATCCTCTCAAGCTATCAACTGATACTTGACATTAAGTAGGCATAGGCCCAAGCTACTTTGCTCGCGAAGGTATTCAGTAATAAGTCATCAGGTGCAGTAGCAATTTAACTACCGTTGGCTCAAAGTACTGGTGGATTGAAAGCAACCACCCTTTAACATCCGCTGCTTCCTCCAAGGTTTGATTCAATCCCTTCTAGGACTTGGCAGGAGGATCGTCAGACCAAACGATTGGGATGGACCAGCCATTAAGGGAAGAATCGATGCAAAACCAAAGTCTACAGTCCTTCACCTTATTCTATAACCCCAGTAGCTAGACGCTGCCATGGAATGAAAACTGAGTGAATCCATCCTAACGAACTCGAAACGAGAGTAGTTAGGCGAAGAGCTCTGTCGACCAGGAAACCCCCAATCAGCGACAATAACTATGAAGGTCATGATAGCGACAATGGATTTCGGCAGGATTCGGGCAAGGATGACTCCATAATAATTGAATATTGCCCGCAGCTCTCGGTGGAATTGTAGCTCAAAACAAGGTGAAACTTATCTTTATAGAAGAAAAAATCAGAGCCAAATAGAATGGTGGCTCAGTAATTCTCACCGGCAACTCAAAGTTTGTTGGAACAATCAAAGATACAAGTCTTGCAAAATATTCATCTGCCCTGAGTCAACGGCAATTGATCGATCGCAACGGTCGACCCGAAGATCTTGGGAGAAGACTTTGGAGCACAAAGAACAGATGGTTGAAGAAACAAGAGGGGGCCAAGAGAAGAAAGCAGAAAAAACATAGTGCCGGTCAAAACCCATCACCATCATATCCACTTTTTTCATACATTAAATTTTTTTTTTTAATTATTGGCGGCGTAGGGCCGCCGATCTCCCATTGGAGGCCGGACGCAGCGCTACATCCGGACTCCAGACGAATAGTTTTTCCTCCTTGAGAGATCCTAGCCGACCAAGCAAATGAGTTCTCGACCTCACACAGGTGGCAAGCTAGTGACCTGGGAGATGTTCGACGTCCACTAGCTGCTTCTGTGTGAGTTTAAGGAGGATCGTCAGGGCGGTCAACCCCACTATTCTCTTTTGAGACTCAACTGCTCCAACCGGTGCCTGAGCAGCCATTGCTAGCGTCATGGTTAAATTCCATCCAACCAAGAAATAATGTAAGGAAAAGGAGATCCAAAAAAGATCAAAATTAAATAAGCAAGATTGAGGCTCCTCATACAAAGGAAGTGATCCAACTTAGTCATTGTAATTAGGGCTGTAAACGAGCCGAGCTTGAGCGAGCTCAGACTTGGCTCGTGTTCGGCTCGTTCGAAATTAGCTCAGCTCGAAATCGGCTCGTGTTCGAAATGGCTCGTGAAAGGTGTGTTCGTGTTCGGCTCGAATTAAATATTCTTGTTCGTGTTCGGCTCGTGTTCGGCTCGAAATTGGCTCGTTAAAATTAATTGGAAAAATATATATCTAGCTCGGATTCGAACCTAGACCAAATGAATGGAAACAAAGAATTATAACCACGCTACCACACAAGCAGTTATGATTTAAACATAAATATAAATATATATAATATATTAATATATAATAATATTTATAATAAATTATTATATAAATAATTATATGATTATTTTTTATTTCGAGCCAATTTGAGCCGAACATGAGCGAACAAACAGTTGTTCGTGTTCGGCTCGTTAACATTTCGAGCTTAAAAATTTGTTCGTTCTAACGAGCCGAACACGAGCTACTTAACGAGCCGAACACGAGCTGTTCGCGAACAACGAGCCAAATTGCCAGCCCTAATTGTAATTGACACAAAACCCTCTTAGGATGGCGTCGGATTAATAGCAGCATATTGCAGCCCCAACTGTAATAGGGCGCCAGTAGCTTCTTGTGTGGCCTCTTTCGTCGGCAGTTTGGTGCCTGAATAGAAGGTTGAGTTGTCGAACTAATTGCAATGGCTAATGTCTGATTAATTGCATGAGGGTTCTTCTACTTGCTACGAAGAAGTCGACAGGTCATGCCCTAACCAATAGATCCAATTCTGCTAACACGAAGCCAATCATGTCCGACCTGTTGGAATTCTTTTCTAAATTTTCCAAATAGATTTTGATTGAATCAAAATTTATTAGCAATTTACCACGAGAATCTTTCATTCACGTTCATATTAATGAGAAAACTGAATCGATACAATAGCGGAAGCGTACCTGAATCCATTTGATCGATTGCAAGCAACGATTTTCCAATCCGCAGACTTTCTGGAGTTTTCCTTAGTCTCTCTCGTTGATGGGGAACAAGAGAATAATTTTCTTTTCTTTCTCTTTCTCTGTAGATTGTGGATCATTACCTCCTTATTTAATATAACCAACTAGTGGTTATAAGAATTGTTTAATTCCAATTCTGCCCCTCATCAAATTGAAATTTGCCCTTATGGTATTCACACTTATAATTTGATGACAAATGTGTCTAAAGTCATAAATTTAATACTTAATTAGACCACAATAATTTTGACTTATTAAATGATGACCCAACACATTTATTAATTATATTATAGTCCCATAATTGATCCAACACGACCAACCAACAAATTTGATCGAGAGTCAACCAAATGGGCCCTGCCAACCCGATGCAAGCTCAGCTGACTGAGTCAATGAATAATCGAGCGATAGACCCATCATCGTAAACCAACCAGTATAACATTTACATCCCACATGAAAGCAAGGCTAAAAGTATAATATCCTCATACTATACCCCATCTTCTATAAATAATAGGATTATCTCATTTATAAAGGGATTTTTCTGCAAGATGAAATAATATAATAATCTAAGAAGATATTATAAAAATCTTAAATTTTTATTTTATTGGCAGCCTTCCGCCTGTATTGTTTGAAGAATTCCGCCAATGCAAGCCCATGCAGCTTAAACTTCACGTTGGCGTAGCTGGCAATTTGTGGGTGAAACAGCGTCGTAATCAAATAACACGTGGCACGAGCTCAACAACTATTGACTTTCGATCCTGTTTCATTGGTCCTGCTAGCTAAAAAATTAATAATAATAACAATTATTATTACAATAATGAATGGAATATACGATCATAAAAAATATTATTAATTTATTTTTCTCCCACTTACATTTTTTTCCTCTTAGGATAATTACATATAGGGCACCCAAGTTATTGTTATTTACGAATCAAGCATCCTCTTAATTTTTTAAACTATAAAATCCATGCATTTATGTGTGTCACGATAGTTTGTTGTTCACGAACAGATCGTGATCGGTTCGCCAAGAAGTTCTTGTTCGATTCATTCGATAAGCAAATAAGACAAACACGAACAATTTTTTTCGTTCGGTTTGTTAAACGAACCAAACACGAATAGTGATGTGTTCGTTCGTGCTTGATTCGTTATTGTTCGAAATATAAAATAATTTAAAATAATTATATATAAAAAATTTATGATATTTTTAAAATAATTATATATTATAAAAATGTATCATACTCTAAATAATTAAACTTCTATAAATTATAATATATGATAAATTAATAATAATATTATAATTAATATACTATACAATATATTAAAATAAAATCTTAAATAAAACCCTAAATGTCTTATTCGGTTTGCTTCATTTTGAGGAAGTACGTTATTAAAGCTAGGGCTGTCAAAAAAATCCGTTGTTCATGAACAGTTCGTGTTCGGTTCGCCAAGAAGTTCTTGTTTGATTCGTTCGATAAGCAAACGAGACGAACACGAACAATTTTTTTCCGTTTGGTTTGTTAAACGAACCAAACACGAACAGTGATGTGATCGAACATTCGAACATGAACACTAGCTCTGTTCGTTTGTGTTCGGCTCGTTTACACCCATATATATATATATATGTTAATTTTAATATTCATTAATAAATTAATTAAAATATTATTAATTTAATTTTTTTCATGATTATATTGAGAGCATGATATTAAGGAAATCATAATAATTTAAAAATGAGAAAAATAAGCAACTTGTATTCCAATATTTAAAAAATTATTTCAAAGTATCATAAGTCGGAGTGATCACGCACATTTGGAAACAAATACAATACCAGTTAAAATTTAAAAATTAGGTAGCTAAGTACTACATAAAATAAAATTTAATTCTAATTTTTATAAACAAATTTGAAGTGGCAAATAATAAAGTACAAGTTATCAAAAGATTTCCTATTATTTATCTTAGTTGTTGATTAATTTTGTCATTTTATTATAACACTATTTTTTTGTAGTATTACACTCAAGCTCGAACTTGAGCTCGAACTCAATTAATTAATCGAGAGCATAGCGTGGCTTGAGCTCGACTCCTTTCATTTACACCTCTAATGTGATCCATGTGTCATTCAACTATTTCGTCTCGTAGGAGAGTTGACAGAATCAATCGAACTTGTCGAGGAGATCTCACCCCTCAATATGTTGTGAACAATTGGTCAAGTTAACTTATCATGTTGTCCATTTAAACTATATGGTTGAACTGCGTGACCAATTTATCCGGATAAGCTATCGTGTTGAACCAATTGGTCAACATATAACGATATAAATCAAATTTATGAAATTTTATCACTGTAAACTAGCACGTTCGACTTTCTTATTGTGTATGAGGACCTGGGAATAACCCACTAGTACTTATATTATAACATTTTCTCTCTTTTTTTTAATAAAAATCTGAAGGCAATTATTTGTAGCCCAGAATTTATTATTAATTCAAATATTTTAACTAGGCTATAATTAATTAATTTTCTCTTAATTGTTTGGGAAGATCTTGAGAAAAATTAATTCCAAAACCTTTTGCATTGTATAGCTCAAAAATATGACCTCGCCTTGTCGGAAGGATCACCCACCACCTACCCCTCCAGTCGGCCACCCATTGGCCGACCGTCTCACCATTCTGTCCTGCCATTATGGCCCGCCACCTCATAAAAACAAAATAAAATAAAAAAAATGCAAAACTATTTTCTCCACAAAAATCATGTCGACCAACCTTTGGATGACCACCTCGCCTGACCGAAGAGCCCGCACGCTGGCCACCTACTCGGTCGGGCCAACTCCTAAATACAGTAAGATTATAGAAATAACACCCAAGTCTTGTCACCTTGCCCGCCGGCCACCACCTCTCCCCCCTGACTAGCCACCCACTGGTCGACTGCCTCGCTGCTCCAGCTAACCTCCAATCTGGCAGCCATCTCTCAAATAGAAATTTACACACACACCACTCAATTTTTATATATAAAACTAAAAGGTAAATATTCATAAGCATACCCCCATCTTTACATATCTAACACCTAATTTTATTCGTCGTCTTGCCACTTGGGCGGCCACCCGACGCCGACAAATCCGACAACAAAAAAGAACTAAGATTGACCGGTTCGATCAGAAGAAAATCCAGTGTACCCCTCTCGACCCCCTTTATAACAAGGGCGTATATATAATTTCCTCTTCCCCTCATCTTTTATATATAAATAGAGGGGACCCCTTTGGCATGTAAAGGGGCCCTGGAGGCTCTGTCTCTGTCTCCCCTTATATAGGGAGCTTGCTCTCATTCTCCTTCACTTGTAACTCAAACTTGTGTAGAATAAAAGAACATACAAGCTCGGGGACAACCCCAATTTGCCCCCGATATGACAACCCTCTTTCTCTTTCTCTCACTCTCTTTCCCCACCACCCAGGCTCCAACTCTATCCCTTGGGCACGACCTGAAGGACAAATTTGGATCCAACATTATAAAAGATGTGGTAAGCGTGAACCGTGCCGCTAACAACACAAATAATCATTCGGATTGAAGAAAGCCAAATGACAGAGAAACCGAGAAATTAAAAAGAAAAAAAGAGAGAAACGGAAGAGAAAGAAGAAGAAAAAGGAGAAAAGGTGAGGAAAAGAATAAAAGCAAAGAGAGGAAATAACCTCTCTCATCTTTCCAAAGGCTAGGAAGTCACATAAAGAAAAAAAAAAAGAGAAGCACATTCTCATTCCACTTCATTTACTTGTTGTTCATTAAATAATAATAATAATAATAATAATAAATAATAAAAGAAAAACAAAGATAAAGTAAATACAGATGAAAAGGAAATGATAAAGACTAAAAAAGACATCTCTATGTTAGGTCTTTACTCCATGAGAGCTTTCCAAAAAATAGGATCACTCTCTCTAAGCTTCTGCACGGGGGAACCAACAGATTCTTTTGAAATTTTTCCTCCAGAAAGAGCACTCCAAGGCTCCCCTCCAGGGTGAACAAAACGAACTGTCTAACTCTCCAAACCTCCCTTCCGTGGTGAGCAAACGGACTCTGATTAAGCTTCTCCTCCTAGATGAGCAAGCTATCTCTCTTGATTTGAGTCTCTCCTCTGGGTTAAACAAACAAAACCCCTCGCCCAACCTCAATAAATCTCCAAAAACCAATCTCATAACTCTATTCGAAAAAAGCTATGGAGGTGTTTCCCTGTCTCGAAGCAGCAAGATCCGCAAATGTACAATAAATCACCTCAATAGCAAGTATCGGGAGTTACCCCCGCGAATGTAGTGGCAATACCGCCTAAAACCTGTCATAGGATGAGGCCCGTCAAAGGCGAGTTTCCAACAGGGGTAAAGAGAGATGGGCAAAGCTCATGTTGTCATCTTGAATTAGTCGCCCAACAAAATTTTTCAGAAGTGACTTGTAGCTTTTCTGTCTACTGCTGCAACAAATATTATTGTCATCTTTTGGACAAGTTATCAAGCAAAGATATGATATATATTCTACACTCTGCATGTTGTTCCTGGAAACTGATGGTAAAGCTAATTAACTATGTTATATATAAGGTGATTGTCTTCTTAAAACTAACATTTTCTTATGACTTGGGATAGCTTGATTTAGATTTCATGGGGATGAACTGCCTTTTAGCTAAAATGGCTCCTAATGTATTTGGATTTGGCTCACCTGTACTATTTTTGGAACAAATCAAGATAGCAGCCTAGCTTAGCTTTGCATTCGAGCTCATTTGAGGCTTAAGCTTTTAATTTTTGTGAGTCATTTTTATATGAAGTTCTTCGATAGTTTTAAGCTTGCAGAGCAGAAATGATTATGATAATTTTTTGTAAAAGTTTCTAATCATCTTTTTTTGTACTTCATCATTATCATCATAATCTCAACAATTTGCAATTCTCTTTTTAAAGTCATGAAAAATAACTGACAACGATGCCAAAAACGTTAGATCAGTTGAAGGCATTAAAAATACTGATAACGACTCCGAGAATGTTCGATCAGTACTTAGGGCATAAAAAATACTGATAACGACTATGAAACGTACAATCGGTAGTAACAATGGCGCCGCGATTGTCCACCCAAACCTCTAGTGACATACTTTTTCTATCAAAAAAAAAAAAAAGATCTGAAAAACAAGCTTGATTATATTCTCCAATGATCTGAACACTAGCAGACGATTATTTTTCCAAAGGTCATATAATAAAAGACAGTAAGAAGAATGTTAAAAAGTCTTTTAAAGACTTACGGAATAATACTTTCATGACTAGTAAGTTTTTCATTTTTATCGTAACTTTGCTTCTAAGAAGTGAAAAACTCAGGGGCTTCATGTATAGCTCAAAATTATGGCCTCACCAAGCAGGAAGGATTGCCGTCGGAGACACACCAGCGACCACCTACTCTTTCGACTAGCTACCCACTAGTGGACCGCTTCGCCATTCCAACTAGCCATTATGTATGTCCACCTCATAAAAAACAATATAAAATAAAAGAGGAATTTAAATACGTAGCACCTAAAACTGTTTTCTCCACATAAATCTATCTGACCAACTTTTGGCCGACCACCTCGCCCACCTACCACCTTCTCCTCCGGTCGACCATCCATTGGGCGACCGCTTTGCCTCTCTGGGAGGCTGCCATGGCCGGCGAACTTCTAAAAACAGTAAGATCACAGAAACATAACCTAAGTCTTGCCGCCTTGCCCGCAAGCCGGCCGCCTCGCTGCTCCGGTCAGCCACCTATCAAATAAAAATTTATGCACATATCATTCAATTTTTATATACACAGCTAAAAGTAAGTATTTATAAGCATACCCCCATCTTTACGTATCTAACACCAAAACTCTGATATTTTATTCATTATCTGACCATCTAAGCGGGCCACCCGACACCGACGAATCCAACAAAAAGAAATAACTCAGAGGATCAGTTCAAACAAGAGAAAGTCCATAGTACCCATCTCGACCCCCTTTATGACAAGAGTGTACATGTAATTTCCTCTCCTCTCTTATTTTCTCTATAAACAAAGGACCCCATTGGCATGCAAAGGGGTCCTTCCATGCTCTCTCTCTCTCTCTTCTAATATAGGGAGCTTGCTCCCATTCTACCTCACTTGTAACCCTAATTTGTATGGAGTAGAGGGGCCGACCAGCCCGAGGACAACCTCAATTTGCCCCTTACAACCCGCTCTTACTCCACCACCCAGACTCCAGCTCTATCTCTTGAGCATGACCCAAAAGATAGATTTGGATCAAACATACATACATAATATTAATATGAACTCAACCCTCTTTATTTTAATTAACTTTGGATGTGTTTGGGGCAGCTCGTGCTTATTCAGATAAGCCGTTTATTTGGAAACGAGAACTGTGGGGTTCGACTTGGGTTCCGCGTTTAGTGTAAAAACCAACTGCATTTTCAGTTAAGCTGCTCAAATACAATTTCTAAACGATGAGAAGACGTTTTCAAAATGTTACCCTTGCAGATAAGCTGCCTTCGTGATTAACATGACCTGGTGATCAAAATTTAACGTATAAATCAACGCGATAGCATTACTTTAAAATAAGAATTTTCTCATGATTAAGACATTTTATTTATTTTATCCCTTATTTATTATTTTATGTAAATATTCAAAATGCGTGGTGGCAAATGGCAATCCTATTATGGCCACGTCTTAGGAGGCTTCGCGATATCGGTGGGCCCCCGAGGTCATCTGGGCGCCTTTCAGGTCCCCGCGGCAGTTAATTGTTATATCCAGCTGCCGCCTTGCGTTGCGAGAGAAGGGAGAGCCCGCCGCGCTAGCCCAGTCCTCTTCCATCTGGATTCTCTTTCTTTCCTCAGCAGAGAAGGCGGTTTCTAGGGTTTTTATTGTTGCTTTTCTTGCCCTAGATTTTGACTTACGGAGCGGAGTTTCTTCTTCTTGGGATTATTTTACTTTTCAAGTCACAGCTCAGTTCGAACGTCAGTCGTTTCATTGAGGGAAGATGTCTGGTTCGCTTGATCGCTTCGCTAGGCCATGTCGGTTATTTCTTCTTTTCATATAACTTTTTCTTGTTTAGGAGAAGCTTTGGTGTTTTTGTTGAGTTGGAATTAGCATTTTACTCTTTGTTTTTGGTCCGCTCTGTAACTATGGGAGAGATTTAATTTGATCTGTTATTGGAAATCTTATGTTCTGTTTCGAAGTGGTTTTTATGGATTACTTTGATGATTTCTGTCTTTTTTGTTTTATCATTTCTATTTGGTCTGAATATTGTTGGAATCTTGAGAGGAATCCGAATAAATGCTTTCCGGTTTTTATGAGGCTATTGCGTGTTGATTTCTTTGGCACCTCATGTTTGGAATTTTTCTGCTCCGCACTTTAATTATGATTTAGTTTTCAGCATTTGGCAGCTTGTATGAGCTGGTGTTCTAGATGATTGTAATGCTTTGCTCTTTTGCAGGGTAGTTATTTAATTAACTTCTTTGTCAAATTTGTTCACAGGCCTACTTCGATTATTTAAGTCGTTTTTTTTGTTGTTTTTCAAATGTATGGCTATCTGCAAGAATAAACTTCTGGAAAATAGTTTATATTTCTTGTACAGAGAAGAACTTGATAGTATGGCGAGTTAATCCTTCTTTTCTTTAAGTGAAAGAAGAATTATATGGTTTCTAGTGTCAGTATATGTTATTGCAGAAGGCATTTAGGAATATATAAAAGCCTGCTTCATCTTAATAGAAGTATATGTCTGCTGGTATGTACAAGGGCATAGAGAGCTTCGATATAATAAGGTTTCTATTTTCAAAACATCTTAAATGGAGCTGAATCGATAACTTTTTTAGAGCATCGGTTGAAATTTCATAAGAACTCCAAAGTTATGCATGCTCGTGCAAGTGCACCCCTGAATGAGCAACCTTCTCGAGGTTACTCCAAAAGGACAAACTTGTGAGGCCATTAGGTTAAATATGACAATATCTCTATGGTTAGAGTACTAGTTGTTACAAATAGTAGCTAAGTAATACACCAGCAAGAATATAAGAACTAAGCGACATGTAGTCAAAAAGCTATATCGGAGTGCTACCTCTTGAACCCATCATCAGGACAAAGTGCTATATGATGGGAGTTATCCCTTGAATCTCTAAAATCCTATTTGGTATGTGATTCTAGGTTTTATTGTGATGATACTGCTGAAGACATTTGTTACTTATGTATGAAAGAATTTGAAATCTTTCAAATAGAATTAAGCTGAACATGTAAACATTGAGATGAATGTTAGTGTAATGGTTAAATTTTTCGAAGAACAATAAAGTTAAGTATGCTTGTTTGGTAGCACATTTGAGATAGATGATTCTTTAGAAGTTACACCAAGGGAACAAAATTGCGCAGTCATCAGGCCCAAACAAACAATATATCTATTGTTAATAGTTTGATCTGTCACGTAATCTTTTCTATGGACATTAACTGCATTGTTGAATCTGCTTAATTTTATTGATTTTTGTATCTAGAAGGATATAAAGAGATTTAATGTAATAAAGATTCTATTTTTTTCTATGAATTTCACCAAACTCTTTCATGTTTACTTAAGAAGCTCACTTTTGCTTTCCTTTGAAAAATCATGCCTTCAAATCTGTACCCTTAATTGGAATAAATTTTGGATGTTGGCTGTGTGAGTTGTTTGTTAAATAACCACTACAGAATGTTCTATAACTGAAGCATCACAGAAAGTACACCTGGGTTGCAATATAATTTATGTGAGTTCACTTAGTGATTGAATTAATAATTACATGATTTTTCAGGGTATAATTGGCTTTTATTCTATAACTTTAGTATATTAATTTTGATTAAACGTTCTCTCCTTTTCTAAGCACATATCATAAAGATATTGTCTATGACATGTTCATGAATTTTTTTTGTTCAATTCATTTCTTAAATGCATTGCAGGTTTTGAGGGAGTTTCTAGTCCTGATGAAAGAAAAGAGAAGAAGCTCAATTTGGAGAACTCAGAAGATGATAGGAGGACAAGGATGGGATCCTTGAAGAAAAGGGCACTAAGTGCATCAACTAGGTTTCGACATTCGTTGAGAAGAAAAAGCAGTAAGAAGAATAGTGATAGCCAGGTCCTTGGTTCAATTGAAGATGTGAGGGACATTGAAGAACTACAAGCAGTTGATGCCTTTCGTCAATCATTGATCATGGATGAGCTTTTACCTGCAAAGCTCGACGATTATTATATAATGTTAAGGTAATGGGTAATCCTCATTTTCCAGGCATGGTTATTTTTTGTCCCATGAAATGCTATCCCTCACAATCATGTGATTTTGTACGAGTAGAAAGCTATCCAATTCATGAATCAACTGTTTCTTTGGTGAAAAGGTAAGTAATTTTAATTCCTTCAATGCAAATGGAAAAGAAGGGAAATATTTAATTAGGATGATTCAAATGGCTATTTAGAGGGTGAATTTATGATTATTGAACTATTTTGTGTGTGATGAAGAAGAAAATATGGTGGGCATTATTGGTATGTATTATGTCATCTTCATGGGGTGTAGTGCCATGTTATGAACACCACGATCATGGTGTATAGCCAGGGTGTTGCACTTGTGGTTATTATTGAAACATGTCAAATTAATGTTTCCCTTGTTTATTTTTTTAAGTTAAAACATGCTTGATTTTCTTTTATATGTAATGATAAGCTTTTTTTATTTTTAAAGCAAACAAGATTTATTATCATTTAATCAACAGAGTAGAACACGAAACACAGGCAAATCATTGTTAAATAAAATTATTAGAAAAAATAAAAAAAGAATATATCAGCAATGCCAAAAAACAAGAGAGAGAAACTTAGGAGCACCATTAAAGCTATCTAATTTCAAGCCTACGACAATATTTTTTTTGGTATTTCTTTCTTTTTCAAGCATACAGAATTTAAATTTTTTTGCCCACAAGCTTATCTTTCCCAGTGTTAACATCGGCAACAGTAGAAATAGAGTTTCGATGACCCATATCTCCAACATCAAGACAATCATTATAATCAAGAAGCCCGAGAGGTACATGGTCATTAAATATGTGAGTAGGTAAGCTTGAACTCAAGATGGTTCTAATACCAGAGCAGGATTCAAAGCTAGTTTTTAAGTTTTGAATACAAATCATATCAAAGTTGGATAGAACTGCAACATAGCATTATAATATATGATTTTATCAAATTAAGGATCTTGTTGCCATGATTATTCTATTTTTTAGCGTGTTATGAGACATTCTGAGAAGTTGAAAAATATTTTGGGAGACAAATGCCTCAAATTTAACCTTATAGTAACCATTAGATTTTGAGCCAATCCAATTTTCTTTTTCAATTGGAGAAGAATTATTCAATTTAATACAAATTGTAGCTTGTAATAGCCTAGAAATCCTAGCAGTAGCAACATCCGCCTTTTGCCTAAAACTAAATGAAGAGAATTAAAAAAAAATGGATTGGTTAAAATAGAGAATTTGTAGTTGTGAAAAGTAATCCAAATATGGGTGATAAGATATTCCACAAAATAATCAAAGTAAGTTTTCACTTGAGCATACACAATTGGAACCCATCCAAATCCTTTTTCCTTTGAGAGAAAATTCCTTCACATTATAACATAGATCGGGCATAAATAGGCAAATAACCTCCACATTAGAACAACCCTAGGAAAATTTACCTACAAGTAGAGGAAAAGGTGGAAATCCAATCAAGCTTCTCATCAAACACGATGAGCTGATTTGCATTAAAAGGATGAAGGTTACTTGTGATGAGTATATTTAGGCCCTTGTTTGAAATTAATGTGGAAATGAGAGGAGTTGGGGGCAGGTCTATGAATCTTTCCTTTGTAATAGCCTTATCAGAGATAGCAAAACAAGGAATATCTCGTGGAGTGGGAAGCCATATGAGAGGGAATAACTTTGAGAGAGGTCACGATGCAATTGAGCCTGTGGAGCAGTCAGTAAATTAGAAGTAATGGATGCCAAAGAACAATTTATGATTCCAACGAGAGCAAGGATAATGCTTGCAAAGAAACATAATTATGAGCAGGATAGGTGAGCTCTCAAGCATGAATGTCATGTTGCAAGCACATAAGAAACACTAAGATGTTGATCGAGTGCAAGATGTAAAAGAGTGCACCAACATGCACAAAAATGAGCTCTTGACAGCAACAAGTCCAAGAAGTATGTGTGAGTAATGAGCTCACACAAGCATGACGAAAATGCAAAAGGAGCAGCGATAGAGTTTGGTTTAGAGTTGCAAGACTAATCTATATATTCAACATGCACTTTAAGGATGATGAGCTTTTAGCATATTTGGTTTGACTCGTCAACTTTCTATATTTTAATTACTACAGATGAACGAGTTCTTAAATTGTTTTCACCATCAACAAAAGTCTAAAAGATATTGTGCTTCTTTTCAGTTGTCTGAAAAATCATAAAACTATGTAGCTAATTGATCTTTTTTAGCATAACTCTACCAATGCTGCTCATTTCTACATTGAATCCTTCTTAATCATCATCATTCTACATTTTAGCATACAGTTCTGAATGTGACCATATTATTTTTCTTGTCAGATGCATGTGGAAGATATTTTAATTACAAAATAAATTATTTACTTTGATTAATGTTAAATAAAGGGTCTAGTTTGAAGCTAAAATTATATGAAAATCATTGTTTTCTATTCAAAAGTACAAAGCAATAAATTTTATAAAATTAGGAAAATTTTTATATTTTGAAACAAATTTTTTTGTAGTTAAATAATATTAAGGCTTTGTTTGGGACAAATTTCTATCTTCATTTGTTTCAAGTCTCCATCATAACTGTATTTGGTTACCTATTTTCTAGAAATTTAAGTGGTGAGAAATTGTTTTTACTACCATTTTTGTTAAAATTTGATAGCTGTAAGAAAATTGTCTGTTTTTTTTTTAGGGAAATATTAATAATTTCATAGTAGCTTTCTAAAAAATTAATTTCTTCACAATAGCTTTATTATCGCTTTTACAAAAAACTATAGCTGTCCCAAATATCTTTTGAATATAGCATTTAGATTCATGAAAAAACTTAAAGAAGATTCATGGAAAACGAAGATTATCTTTAAGATAATTATTGATAATCTTCTCAAAAAAATCTCATTTTATAGAGGTTGTCCTTAAATTTATAAATAAAAGAATCTTTTCATTAAATTTCACAAAGAATATCTCGTATTGCATAAAGATTGATGAAAAAAAGTAAAATTTTCTTATCGATAAAAACTTTTGTTGTTGCATGTATTAGTCTATTTAAATGTTTAAAATGATTTCCGGCCTACTTGGTTATCAATATTTGATGGCAATATTGAAGATTATGGGGCAGCAAAGGCATCCTTCAACAATGACACACGAGAGGGATTATTTATCATAAGGATTTGATTAAGCAAAATGTAATTTGCATCATCATTGGCACTTGGTACATGAATTAAGATTAGGCAGTATACCATATTTCAATCTTTACACTTTAGGTTGGACTAAAAAAAAAAGTTGGAAATGGAGATTGATCGCCAATTTACTAAGTTTGCAACCGGTAATAACTACATAGATAAGATGATGTGCTAGGTGGCTCTACTTCACATTTGCTAAATTTTATTCAAAAAAATCATACTTTCATGGTAGGTATGCAGTACTATATTAGAAACCTTATTAAGATTTGATCAAAATTAAAAGAAAGCTTTTTTTATTGACAAAATATTATGGTGTGTTGGTGATAGATGTAATATTAGGGTTAGAAGATACTATTATTAATGTATGCTAGAAATTATTTTCAAAGTTAGTCCGCCCTTTGAAAAGGAAAAGCCATGTAGAAGCTAATTGGGAGCGTGTAATATATTCTATCTCCAACTAGTTGTTGCCAAAAATTGTCAATGCGCCAAAACTCAATCAACAAGGTTGACTCCACTAAAGTTGAGGCAATCAAGGAGTGGTCAAGGCCGTGTACACAGGAAAAATAGTGTATATTTGTCTGTCTATGACAAACAAAAGATATTTCAAAAAATTACTTACAAAAGAACAACGAGGCAAAGTTGCTACTAGCAGAAAGCCACCTTTAAAAAATGAGCTTTGAAGGGCCACCCTTTGTTCAATTCAGATAAAAAGTAATGACAAATCAGTGCTTGGTCGATATTTAGCAAACCTGGAAGAGAATATACTATTGTAAATTAAGTCAAACTAAGTAGTAAACCTAATTTACATGTTTGAATGTTTGAAGGACACTCCTAACTATGAAATGTTATCTAAGTTATATAAACTAGGAAATTCCTCAAAAGAAATTCATAAATATCTTAAAATATTCCTAAAAGATTGGTTGATAGAAACTTCCAAGTGGAATAGTTGGAGGCTGAAAATCAAAGAATGAAATCCTTCTACAAGGGGGACCTGTAATTTGCCATCAAATCTTGAAACAAGTAATCAATCTAATCATTCACTTCAAATTAGAATATAAAAAGAAACATCTCACATAATTTGAGCACCAAGTCATGAATCAATCGTGATATTTGTATCCATTGAAGTTTTAATAACTTGATTTTGAAACAAATGTTTAAAATGGTCCCTGGACTACATTGCCAGACTATCTAATGCATTTTATTTAATCTCTTGACTCTTCAAATCTAACCCGAATAGTCCCTTGACTCAAATATGATTCAAAATGATTCAATAGAATAACCACTTTGAATTACATTTGTGAATTCAATGGACTAAATTGAACATATTAGATAGATAGGATTAAAATGATCTTATGCAAATAATCTAGGAATCATTTTTGGCTTTTTTCTTGTTTGGTTTCTCCATAAAAAATTTCAACAATAGGTATTCTCATATAACACTATAGAGTTCAAAGAGTATGTCATTAGCCATTTATAGGCATGCCCCAAATCATCAATTTGGCATCATATAACAAAGATCAAGGCTCCAGAAACTTGATTATTAAATCAATTTTTATATTTCAAAAATATAAAGAAGAATTTTGAACTTATTTTCAATAGTTTGAATATGTAATTCAGTGGATTTAGGATAATATCTGCAAAAATTATTATTATGTTTTATGTAATATAATTTGTTATTTTAAATGTGTTTTTCTCTTTTTGTGGATTGTGTTGGATTTATTTAGATTTTTTTGCTTATATAATTGCATGTTTAATGACTATAATTTTAGTAATGAATTCAGTTGGAAATCTTCCTCTTCCTTCGCTTTTTATGTCAAAATTCACTTAGTCGGTTTAAAAGTCGCTTGTCTAAGGTCTCAATACTGTAGCTAAACAGCAGTTTAGTACGGTGCATTGTAGTACAGTTGCTATTATACGCTGTTTTTGCTTGTCGTCCACTAATTCTTCATTGTTTGCTTTTTACAACAATCTAAAAATCAAAATAATTGGAAAAAGGCATATTAACAGTCCCAAAATAGCTAATCTATAGATTGTTACATCAAACATAAAACGGAGAATATAGCACCTGCACTGTCCAGAGAAGAATAAATAAATAAAGTGAAAACATGCTAAAACAACATGTAGAGACCTCAAGCCAGAGAGACGTTATCAGTTTGAGAAGGTGTCTGATTTACCTTTAATTGATTGATAGATCAATAAAAAATTCAAAGAAATTTTTAAACCTTTTTTAACCTTGCTAAATTTCATTTTGGGTATATGCAATAATGTTGAGGGTTTGGCTATGAATCAAAAACACAAATCAAATTCACTATTAATTATCTTAGAACCAAACACTCATTATAAAACTGTAAAGTACATGCCTTTAGCTTTCCCTCCAATTCCTACCATCCAGATGCACCCTAAATTTTTGGCTCGATTCAATTTTTCACCCTTCTTTTTCTATGTTCGTGATTAATTTTATATGCAATCTAAATCTATGACATTTGAGTCTTAAGTTCTATAAAAACATTGTAATTTTTAATGTGAATCAATGAATTAATGAAATGTTCTGCATTTACATCTTCCAATCGCAAATCTAAAAAAGGGTTAGATTTTTGGCAACGTTTGGAATGATTCCATGAACTATTGGTGTGATGGGAATAGACCTCTTTAGTGTGATTCTCAAATCCCTCCTTTAAAAGTCAAATCCTTGTCTTCCCCTAGGTGTTATGCTTTATCGGGTTTCAATGAAGTTGTAGAGTCTTTAATGCGGACTTATAACTAGGACTAGTAGCATTTAAATGCCTCAATTTGTTGTTAGATGTTTTCTATGGTATTTTAGTTATCTTAATCATTCTTTTGAATATTTCTCTGGTAATCTCTATAATCTTTGAGAGTGACATAAACAGATAAAATTTTCTTATATAATGAGAACTTGCTTGATTGTCAACTAAAACTTCAGTTGTGCCTTTGCATTACTATTTAATGTTTGTTTTGTGAAATAACCAAGTAATACATGCTTTTAGTCGCCGTGTTTTTTGAGAAAACCATATGTTAAACTATTTCCTCTAGTCCATGCTTTGGAAACACCACTGCCAGTTGATCTTATTTGAATTATACAAAAACCTTCTTCTGAAATGATTTTGAAATTGTTTGCATATTAATTCTTGATAATCATAGCAAAGTAATAATATTTTTTTTTCGGAGATTATGGTTATGTAAATATTTCTGGCTTACTTTTACAGATTTCTTAAGGCAAGGAAATTTGATATGGAGAAGGCAAAACACATGTGGGCTGACATGATTCAGTGGAGGAAGGAATTCGGTGTTGATACTATTTTGGAGGTAATTTAAAAATTGTTTTGTTATTAAACTGCTTCTCAGCCCTTGCTTTAATTAAACAAGGCTATCATTCAATGCTTGTTCAGTAGGTTTGATTTTAAGGAATATTGAGAATCTATCTTAAGTTTTATTGAGAATAGTTAAACAATATTATTTTCCATTGACGAATGTGAGTTCATGTTTCATCATCATAGGTTACACCCCTTAAACTTGTTATCACGTTATCTTGATGTTTTCTGGGAGGTACTGATGAGGGACACAGATGAGATTAGGAGTCTATGAAAAGGAAACTCTGGTTTAATTGCTGACTGGTTCACATGCTGCAGCGCCTACGACTATGACCTTTAGCCTCCTTTTCTAATAGCACTAGTATTAGGTTATTTTGTTTGGGAGCAGTTATATTTTTGTTGTAGACTAATATAGGACACTTTTGGGTTTCGTTGAATGTTGGACAGTTGAATGCACCGATTTCCTAGCAGCCGTCATCTTTTCACCCTCATTTCTCATCTTACTTGTGATCTTCCCACAACATCTAGCAGGCCAAGTTCAGTTTCAGTACATTCTTTTATAGAGGGATCATTCTTTTGTATCTTTCCATTTTTGTTTGTTTGCTTTCAACTCAGTCTATATTGAGTTCCTTCCCTCCTTCCCTCGTGGACTGTTTTCTATTACTTCATGAGAAAAACTTAACATGAAGCACCATTATGCTCCTTAATAAAAGTTCCATTTTATTCATTTTTAAATTATTTTATTTTATTTATTTATTTATTTTTGGAATCTAACTCGTTAACATGAGCTGATCAAGTGCTAACTGCAGTATATGGTTTATTAGGATTTTGAGTATACAGAGATAGATCAAGTCCGGAGGTACTATCCACAGGGCTATCACGGTGTCGATAAGCAGGGAAGGCCTGTTTACATTGAAATATTAGGAAAACTAGATCCCAACAAAGTTTTGCAAGTGACAACTATGGATCGATATGTAAAATATCATGTTCAGGAGTTTGAAAGATGTTTCCAGGTCAAATTTCCAGCATGTTCAATTGCTGCAAAAAGGCATATTGACTCGAGCACAGCAATAATTGATGTTCAAGACGTGGTATATTTAAAGTTCATTTATTGCAGTCTTAAGTGATGATGAATAGATTGTCCATAAAATACCACAACATTATACGAGCCTGCATATTTCATGACTGCACATTTGGATTGTAGGGCTTAAAAAATTTTTCTAAGAATGCTCGGGAGTTAATAACACGGTTGCAGAAAATTGATAACGACAACTATCCAGAGGTAAGTGTCTTTTCCTTAAACTCAAAGCTTTATCTTTTCTACTTTAGTTATTGTGTTTACTAATGTCATTATTTTTTGAATTAAACTAAATTTATCTCAAGCCTCAACAGACAATCATCTTGAGTAGGAACTGTATGGATTGAAATTTTTTTGCAGACTTTACATCAAATGTTTATCATCAATGCTGGTCCAGGTTTTAAATTACTGTGGAACACAGTGAAGACTTTCCTTGATCCGAAAACAACTTCAAAAATTCATGTGCGTGCTTTGACATATACTCTTTATGTCAATTTATGTTTCTTTGATATATAAAAGGAATGTATGATAAAAAGGACTCATAAATATATATATTTTCAGGTCCTTGGAACCAAGTATCAGAATAGGCTTCTTGATATAATTGATTCTAGGTAGTCAATTTTCATTATTATTTGGTAATATTGAAAATAATTTTATTTAGTTTCTTTGGCATCTGCTCAACAATTTGTTCCTTAATTTCACAGTGAATTACCTGACTTTCTTGGTGGTTCTTGTACCTGTGCTGATCAAGGTGGATGCATGAAATCTGACAAGGGTCCATGGAAAGACCCTAACATAATGAAGGTTTGTTTTCGCTTGTAGAACTCTCTACTTTTTATGTTATTATTATAGTCTTGAATCTAATCTCTTTTAGTTATGTAGATGGTCCTTAGTGGTGAAGTACATTGTGCTAGGCAAATTGTTACCGTCTCAAACAATGAAGGGAAGATTATTGCTTACTCAAATCCACAATGCCCTTTGGTAATGCATAATTGCTCTTTACTTAGATATTTAGATGAATTTTTTATCTATGGAGTCTTGAGAAGTTTTTAAATTTGCTTGTATTCTTGGTCTAGATGAAGGGCGGTGATGTGTCTACAGCTGCGTCCGGGTCTGAAGTTGAAGACATGAATTCTCCAAAAGTTACTGGTGGTTACATTTCTAATTCTCAGTTGACATCTGTCCATGAAGAGGCAAGGTTTCTTTTTATATATGGAAAATTTATGGTTCCTGTGATTTAGTTTTTTCTCGCTGTTGTAACCATAACATGCTCAAAGTTGTGAAATATTAGGAATGATTTAGCATGCAATTTTTCTGAAAACAATTTTACCGTGGTGTTGATGAAGGCAAATATCTGGAATTTCTGTTGGATTTGACTTCGAGTAAGAGCTTATATATTCTATTCTTAGACACTTTGAAAGTATAGGCTATGTGTTGAATCCAAATCAGTCTGTGAGTACACCAAGGCTATGACAAGAAAGAAAGAGAGGAAGTGAAGGGGGAAAGATTAAAGAATCTTCTAATGTTCCCTAAATAGTCTCGTGGATGCGTGGTCTCTTTCTTTCTCTGATTTTATTTCTTTTTGTCACCCCCCTCTTTCCAGGAAAAATTAAAACTTTATTTATTTGAAAAAAAGAAGGGAAAGATTTGCATGGGCAAATTCTCTCAGGAAAGAAAAGATTTCTATCACTCCGTCTAGATCTCGGGAGTGATACTGCTGGTGTCAGAGTTGCAGACGACATCAAGGACAGAACATCCCTTATCTGCCAACCTACTATGTGTGCTTAATCCACTAGTTTTTCAGAGTCTAACGTTCATAGTCAGCACTCTACCGCATTGGGTTACATGACAAAAAGAGTTTAAAAAGATCTCGTTAGAAGAGCTATGAATTACTTTTGAGAATAGAACCTTATTTAGGATTCTATTGGTAAAAAGGGAATACTGAAGGAGTTTAGGGGTTTATTTGTAAAATATTGCAATACCTTATTTAAGCTCATATTATGAATGTACATATTAGATTTTAATGAATTCTTTCCTTTTGGTATCAAAGCCTAACCCTAGCCACCACTCCTCTCTCTCCCCCATTCACCCTAACCCTGGACGCCTAATTCTTGATTGACCAATATAGATCGGCGTAGAGGGACCCGAAACTCTCATTTTTCTCTTCCTGCGACGTCATCCTCGCAAAGCAGCGACGATGTCACGACCCCGACCGGGCTTTAGAATCAACCAAGGCGGTAACAAACCGTCATACAGTGAAAACTAAGCTTTCTTTATTCATCTATCATTTAACAAATTAAAGAGCCACTAATCACATTAAATTAAAACAATATTTTTAAATTTACCTCGTTACTAGTTATCCACTTCTTCTATAAATGTTTTTTCTTCTTTTACTCATCTTTTAATCACTTACTTAAATCCGAAATATTAATTTAAACAACAGTAAGCTAGACAAAACTAGTAAATACTCACTCTTAAATTACAGTAATACCAGAGAAAATAAAGATAATCAACATGTCAGTTAAGTTTTTAATAAATCAATAAAAATATTTGAGATGTTATACAATAAATATTACTATATCAATAAATCATTCTATATTTGTACAATCGTCACAAGGACATTATCTAAAAATTATACCACTTAAGATACTTTAATATTAGTATCATTTTTCATTTACATGCACAGGTATTTTAACATTTTTTCATTAATATCATAAAGCAGTGACTCCGAAATAGTCAGTCATGCACATGAAGCAGTCAATATGAACATATCATGCATGTACTCATCGCATTCAATTCAATATACTATATATAATGTACAACAATGCATGATAGTAAGTAGCTACAAATCTTCATAATTCAAAATAAAGCTTGTACAAGTATCTATCATTACTATTAATGCAAAATTTTGGAGAAAAATAAAAAAATTGTCATAAATTAAAAGTACGAGTACTCACCTCGATGATAGACAATCTGTTTGCTCTTAATTTATATTACCTCTATCAAATTATCACCTATAAATTTATAAAATAATTAATTATCATTTTATTTAATTGTGTTTTAATTTAATTATAAAGTATTGTTGTACTAAACTATTTTAATTAAGATTTCGTACTTTAAACTTTAAGTTTAGTTATTGTAATCAAAATTATTATTAAATATTATTAATTTATACAGAAATCTAAAACCTAACCTTTCTTTAGTGCCTAAATCAATTGAGCTTCAAGTTTAACATCTAAATAATAAACTTATGATATATATATATATACATATATATATATATATTAAAGGAATGACTAGAGGCTACTATATGAGCCTCCAGCCACCACTAATGTGCCTAAAAATTTGATTAGCACCTCCTTAAGGCCAACAGTGCCAGAAGTGATTCGAACCCTCGACCTGAGGGGTCCTATATCGTGGATATCAACCAACAAGTTGAGCACGCGACACACACACACACACACACACACACACACACACTTACACACACACACACACACACACATATATATATATATATATATATATATATATATATATATATATATATACATACATATATATATTGGAAAGGGCCGTAGGCCTATTGCATTGAAATTAAAAGAGGGGTACAAAAAGAGTAATATAAGAGGGCCCAAACAAAATTGAGCACATCCCATAAAACCAAAAAAATAAAATAGGGCTCTATCAGAGCGATACAGAAGATACAACACAAAAACTAACAGCTAAAGAGGACAAGGTTCCCAAGGATTCCCCCTGCCTAGCGATATAAGCACGACTCAACTCCCATTACGAAGAGCTTCCCAATACTGGGGAAACCGGACTCATCGTCCATAATATTTCCGAGGGGATAGTGCCCCCGCTTTCTTCTTCCTCACGGAGGTAAACACTTGTCATTCTTCTTCGGTAGGCCGGAGATATGCTTTAGTGGCGACGATGAGCGGTTCACCTCTAAGGGGGATAGTGCCCCCTGAAGATATGGGCCTTTCGTAGGTGGGTGGAGAACTGGAGAAGAAACCAGGGCCCCCCTTTCATGGAGAGACGTATGATCTGTAGTCATAGGAACAGAAGGAGCAGAAGGCGATACAGAAGTCAAATCTTTGGATTGAATATTAATATCCACATGAGTGTTTGTCTCTTCCCTGTCTTCGGTCATATCATGGTGGGGAGTCTGCTCTCCCTCTGTAATAGTGGGTACCTGATGTAGAAGTGTAGCTGCTCCAGTAGAAGAAGGAGGCAGAACGATGGCCTCATCCTGCTGAGTGTGTGCGCGCGCGCGCGTACACCTACTGTTGTTTGACATTTGCAAGTTAGTTGTAAGTCCCCTGAGGTCAGAGGTTTGAATTTCGCTCTGACTACTGTCGCTTTATGGAGGGTGGTACTCGAATTGTTAGGCACATTAGGGGTGGTTGGGGCTTATATAATAGCTTTTGGCCAATCCTTTAAACAAACATTGAGGGCTTTCGTGACACTGATTGGGTGAGTTGTGCAGATGACGGGAGTTCCACTTCAAGATACTACATTTTCATAGGAGGCAACTTGGTCTCGTGGAAGAGCAAGAAACAATATGTAGTAGCGATATCAACGACATAGGAAGTGTTTAGGGCCATAACCTTAGGAGTTGTCGAGATGATGTGGTTGAGAGCCCTGTTTAGCTGTATAGGCTTCCCCCTGTTTAGTTGTCGAGATGATGTGTGTTTAACTCGCATTCTTAAGAAACTCAAATAAAGTTGTGGTGCGACAACAAGTCGACAATCGACCTTGCCTGCAACACGATCGAACCAAATATGTGGAGATTGATAGATTCTTCATCAAGAAAAAACTGAATAACGAGCTACTGGAGTCAATCATGTAGCCACTAGAGAGCAAGTGGCTGACTACCTCACTAAAGGACTCAGGTCATTAGATTTTTCTAGAATATGTGAGAAGATGGGCTTAGGGGATATCTTTTGCCCATCTTGAGGGGGAGTGTTGAGAATTGGATCTTATTTAGGATCCTATTGGTAAAATGGGAATATTAAAGAAGCCTAGGGGTTTATTTGTAAAACATTATAATACCCTATTTAAGCTCATGTTATGAATGTACATATTAGATTTTGAACATTCTTTCTTTTATCACTCGTGCTACCCTATATGTTCGTCTTCCCAGATTGGCACCTAAGCGATTTCGCCACTCTCCACATTTTCTTCGCCCAATGTAAAAGTTTTTCGAGGGCGTTGACCAAGTTATTTGGTGAGCAATGGCCAAATCACGTAACAGTCGCCATGTCATGTGCCATATGGTTGTGCAATATGGGTGTATCTAAAACTTAAAGGCTTAAACAACTAACCTGAGCTCAACTAAACTGTTGGATTTTTTCATTGCATGTTTAGTCGGTTTGGTTACTTTCTCTACTTGTTGAGTGACGAATTTCAAGGTGCACTTATCACAATTTGTATCTAATAGCATTGCAAATGATATGCTATTTGACAAATATCTTATTACCGCCACTTTTCATAGGTAAGGTTGACTACAGAACCCACCACATGGCTTTCTTTTTTCTTGTCTTTATTTTTAATCTTTGCAGTCATGCTTTAGAAGAAGGATATTTCATGGCTTCCTGGTAGAAATTTCATGTCTGGAAATAACTAAAACAACCAAATTCATATACAATTATAATTAATGTCTTTAAGCACCTTAGTGCATTTAAGGATTATATTGATGAATCCATGTGTGGACAGGTGAAAAAACATAAAAGAGCTAAAATTGAGTTTCTAGACAAGAAGTATTAGTGGTTAAATTTATGTTGCATTATTATTTTGTTAGACTTTTAGTTCGTTATCACTTGTTGAAGCAAGAGGCATATTGCATATTGATGTCGAACAGAATTTTAAGTGTTTTTTTTTTTTTTCCTTCTCTGTTCTTTCTTTTCTTTCTTGGTTAAGTTGAAAATATGCAAAAATGAGTTAGACCTAACATTCTACTGAAACTATTAAAGAAGTGATCTTGTTTGTGTAGTAGTTGACATCCTAGCCCTATTTTACACTTTGGACTTTCACAGTTGTTGGGTTTTTATTTTTTTCAGATTCTAATACCTGCAGTTTCTGAACTTCCTTGCGTTTATATAGGTTAAAACAGCTGGGAAAACAATGCTTTCGGCAGTCTTTTTCGATTGTGATGGTTATGTACCTATGGTTGACAAGACTGTAGATGCACAATGGAAGAATAAAATTTCTGAAGCTTCCTCAACAGGTTTGGAAGCTTCAATTAATCTACATAGATGAAACTTTTATTCGACCAAGCTACTGCATCCTGTCACTGTACTAAAAAACTGCACATAAAAATAAATGGAATAACTTCCTATTTTCCTCATTATATGATTACTCATTTTTTAAACCTTTCCTCAAGAGCCTTAGCAAGAAACATTTATGGAATTGAAGTTTGTTGTTCATGCTTATCTTCAACAACATCAAATTACTACCCATACTCCATAACTCCACTGGAGTCGCTGCAACTGTATTACTACTTGGGTTCTCTTTGTTTATGTTCAATCAATTGTAAGCAAACCTATGTTGGATGTCATAATATACCTGTTAACTGATATAAACATTTCAAAATCTAAAATTATTTTATGAGTTCATTTTAAAATTCCATTGGTGTGAATGTGATATCGTGGAAGTTACTTTTTTTTTTTTTGGTTTGCTTCATACGTTATTAACTAACGGTTTTATAAACCTTGTGAAGCACAGAAAATTTACCTGCATTAAATCAACTGTTATGTCTATTTGCTTAATTTTTTTCTAGTTTTTAAGAGTTCATTACTTTCTTGTCGTAACTTGAATTAAATGTGAAGTTGCTGCGACCAGCATCATCATCATTAACCTTATCCTATTTCTTCAGGGTCGGCAGTGAAACTGCTACAGCTCTTTGTTAAATAATGCAACTTTTACAATTTCTTTGTGGCAGAAAGAACACCTTTCTAGATAACCCTGAAAGATTGTGAATCTATATTTGATTATGTCTTTTTGGTTATGTATAGCTTTACAACATAACCAGAAATGGATTGTATGGGAACATTTTTTACCAGCAAATTAATGTGTTTGTCATTACTCATTTTTTTCAAAATGTTTTGGGAGACTTAAGACTTTCTCAGTTTTTTCCATTATTTTCCCCAATATCTTTTTCTATTTTTTGGATTTAAATAACAACCATGCTGCTCATTGCATATTTTATTTTACACATCGATGCTTATTGGCTGAACATGTCATTTTACTACAACAGCAGACTGCTTTCCTCCCTCAGATGATAATACTGCTAAGCTTTGTGGTATTAGAGCTCAAATCACGGCAATGCTTGAGGCTTTCAACTTGATGGCTTTTAGTATAATTCGTTCATTCATCAGTAGTTTGACCGCGAAACTTCCACATTGTACTTTAGAGAAAAGCTACTTCAGTCTCCCTTCTACATTAGGTCCTGCTGAAAAAGGGGAAAATCGTAGTCCACCAACCTCTGCGTTCACAGAAACAGAGCTGTTTTCTTCTGTTGTGGGAAGACTTGGGAAACTTGAAGAAAAGGTTGATATACTTCAGTCAAAACCATCTGAGATGCCTTATGAAAAAGAAGAATTGCTTGCTGCTTCTGTCCGCCGTGTGGATGTATTAGAAGCTGAGCTTATGGCCACCAAGAAGGTATTTCTTAGGCTTCTATTTTTGATGGTTTTAGCTGTTCTTGTTAGGATTTCCATAGAGAAACATCAAACCTTTCTACTTTGGCCTTTATCCTTTACTTGTAAACAGTTACTTACTGGCAAAGTGATAACCAGGATTGTTATTCAGATAGCTAGTTATTTGTTAAAAACACTACTTCTAGTTCTATTCTATATTAAACAATATATGTTATTTAAAATGCTAAGAGTGGGTGAAATAACTTTCAAGCACAATTATGAACGTTTATTCAACTACAATGGAGTATACGGCTTACCATCAGATCAGCACAAAAAATCCAAACTTGTGTACCAAGCAAGTAAATGTGAAATTAAGTCAATCTAACTATAAAAAGATGGGCACGGTAATTTCTATGTGGTTTGACATCTAAACGACCTACCTCGACACCTAAAGTCACATTTGCTTAGGTTCCACTAATTTCTTTGCTTATGGCAGAGATGCCCTCTCCTTCATACATAGTAATTAGTGCACTTTATCATAATGTTATAAGAGTGCTAAAGCACACCTATCCTCACAGGTTAGACAAAACCTAATTCAATTTTGTAGATACAGACTCATGGGACTTTTCAAATGGACAAAAATTTTAAAATATTTTCAAAAACAAACTGGCTGTTATAGAGCCGTTATATTCACATAGGAATTGCTCATGGGTTTTTTGGTCTGTGTGAGGAACCAACATGTGCCCTACAAGGACCCCTGCTAGTCCTCCTGTACGGCCTACATCAAGGTTGATATAGGCCCCTAGTAAACGAGTGCACTTTATAATCATTTCTACTGTAAAAAACTTAATTATAATTAAACCATAAACATTAAATATAGTTTGTTCAAATATTTAAGCTTTATTAATGCCTTCGTCATGTTTGACAGTTAGGTTACTATTTACTTAATCATATGAGATTAAAGCATACCAAGATACTCCTTGATTTTGCAAGGAATTGATATCTAGTTTGAGATTTCTCAGGCAGCACGAAGCATATCTTCAATTACATATTTCAGTATTTTGTATTATCCATCTTGAGCCTGTATTCAAGTTGCAATAGCTTCATACAAACATAGTGCCCATGATCATCATCTCTATGTTTGCCACTTAAATAATTAAGCAATTATATCTAATTGTCGAACAGACTTTGCATGAAGCTCTTATTAGGCAGGAGGAACTGCTTGCATACATCGACCGGCAACAAAAGAGAAAGCATAGGGTAAGAATCCACCCTTTTTATCTCCTATTTAATGGAAATTTCTTCTGTTTTATCCTTCTGAATTATTTTATATTTTGTAACTCCAGAAAACGTTCTGCTTCTAAAAAAAAAATTCGCATAGAGGAACAAAATATGGGTCTTGTAGAGGGGGACAAAAAATTGCTAAGGACATTCTTGCTCATACGAAGGTTAAGTATAATGTATTACTTTTGTAAATATGAATCTTGTAGAGGTTTGAGGGTCTATGCTTTCTTCTTCATTTTGCTTAATGGCTCGGGAAATATGATCTTAATTATCAGCTTTTGCTGTTTTGTATATATCTGTATTGAATAATGAAAGAAAATTTTGCTTGTTTCTTTATTATAATTGTAATGTTGCCAAATAAGATTTCAATTAGGTAGACAAAACCTCTGTACAGTTTTGGCAATATTTTCTGTCATTTGTTAACTGGGCAAAATTATACTTTGTTGATTCTGCATTGCATTAAAACGTCAAAAAATATGCAACTTCATCGAGACGAGCGTGGGTGAAACCTTATGTTTGAAATGACTCGTACGTAGCATGTTCTTGTTATGCTTTCGAATTTATTTGTTCGTTTCAGCTTGTGTTTGGCTTACAATTAATTGGAATGATTTAAAAATTAATGATTTTTTTTTAAGAGTTCTATTGGGCACTAATGCTTGTAGTAATCTGCCATCTAATATTGGTACTAATACTGCTTAGAAGGCAATGATAAGCCTACAAATGGCACATATAAATTAATTTTATTCCAAAAGATTGATGATTCCTACTTCCTCCATCAGGAATTTTGGCTGGCGTGAATGCTTTTCACTATTTCCTCTCTTAAATGTGTGCTTATTTTTTCTCATATTGCCCTAAACTCCTTCATTTCTTGTTTTTATCTTTACAGTTTATTTGTCCATCTCTGTTTGCTGGGTATAATATATATATTTGTTAATAATGCTGTTTGGTGATATTTATTTTTAGTATTCAGAAGAAATACTTAAATTATGCTTAATAAAATCCCCATTTATTAATTATTTCTTTTAAATCTTGATTAATTACAACAAAGGAAGATTTACAATTTCACATACATACCACTCAATTCTTTTGTATATATATATATCATCTTATTTATGCATCAAAACATGTATTTATGAATGAATTGGGTGGCATGTATGTGAAAATGCTCCTTATAAAAATTAACAGTCTACCGTCTCTATCCTCAAATTCTCACATAAATGTCAAAATTCGCAAAGCAAAATTCCATTTTTTTTCTTCTTTTCCATTAATTTCAAATATTACAAAAAGCATACTATCCTTTTTTTTTTTTTTTTTTCTTCGTTGTTTACATGTAATTATTGAATTAAAACATATTTATTCGTGTGATATAGCATGGGAAATTACATGCAAAGAATTAAAACAGTTCTATTTATAAATCTATTGTCGATTTTCCAAATTTTCTCTAAAATATTAAAATTCACAAAAAAAGCTTAAACCAATATTTTTCATTTTTATTAATTTTTCAATGATTTGATTATGGCGCACATAAATGCATCGGATCAATAGTTTAAATAAAAAACTTACATATCACACCATTCTTATGTATTTCAATATTTAATAGCTAAAATGTGATATTTATACTTATAATACTTTGGTGTCCTAAACCTATGCACAAAAATATGTATTTCACTTTTGATGTATGCTTTAAATTTTGTTATAAATGTAAATATGATAATTTAAATTTCAGATATGTAAATACAGAAGATTGTATGGTATATGTGTAAATGCCACTTAAAAAATCATTCTTAAAACTATAATACTAAGGAATATAATGTTGGTTGCATTAGAGGAAAGAGAGTAGAAGAACGAGATACAAGTAATATTAAATTTTTGAGAATTTATCCAATAGTCCATTTTCATTAAAATGACTCTTCTATTTATAAATCATAGGAAAGGTATAATGAATTACATGTTTGTCCCTCCGTTAATAAAAACGTTATCATCATATATGGATCATTACACATTTAAATTTTTGTAACTACCTATACATACTTCGACCCTATAAACGTTGTTGGCGTCGTTTCATGTTTATAACTGTCTGGTAAGATCGCTTTGTAATCATTCGGTAGGCCACGAGTAGATCGGCGGACTGAATGACTTACAGTCTCCTTAATTGAAGAAATTCATTATAAAGGCTATGGGAATGATTTTTCCATAAAAAAAAGAGCTCATTACCATAAACTAAGCAGCCTTCCTTTGATCGATGAGCCCTGTATAAAAAAAAATCTCCAATGGACGGTTGCTGATCTTTTTAATCCTAGAAGTCGATTGGGCGTGCAACGTTTCTTGGTTCGATTAGACTTTCATTCAGTTGGCCAAAGATTCGACTGACTAGTGCAAAGGTGATTTGTTGCACACCGCCTCTTAGATAATTTTGATGTTTTGAATTCAATGAGGAGGTCCATTTTGCAATCAAATGATGGTTTGATGACTTTGAGCATGATAGAGGCCTTTGAATCTTAATTATACAATGTGGTTATCAATGGTTATTTTAGGCGGCATGTTTGATATCGTCAAGCTGCGGAGCTTGCAGTGAGGTTAATAACAACGTAAAACAAATGTATTGTATTCAAAATAATCTGGAGTTGCTTGTTCAATCTAAAATAAATGCAAGACTTCATATTTTATTGTTTGGTTTGAAGTAAAATAAAACAATCTAAACTACAAGTCAACAAAGGTTAGGCAATGGAGAACAGTGATGACAACGATTAAAAATTTAGCAACAGGTTGACAGCTGATGGAGAGTGGGCGGCTGGTGGCCAACAATGACAGACAAGCAGTGGTCAACGACCGCGACTACAATAGAAGGTAGTGGCAGGGGCTGACAGAAGACTGATAGAGAATGGTGGTAGGTTTTCAGTGGGCAGGTGGTGGCAAGCGGTAGGCAAGTGGCTAGCTGCAGTCAGTGTTGAAAAATGGCATTGGCGGCCGATGACATTGGTAGGCAATCGCCGGCTGGTGCTGGGCTGGGTCGAAGGCAGCAGTGGGTGGGGACAATTGAGGTTGTAGGCGAGCAGGTTACAGGTAGTGAGCAGCTAGCAACGAGCGGCGGCGCAACAAGCATATTATTAGGAGTGGGTTGTGGTGGAGGGTGACAACAAAGGGTAATCGTGACAGGTGATTGATTAGTAGTGGGTGACTAGGAGAAGTAGCAGGCAGCGACAACCAACAACACTTTAAATAAAACTATGAATTTAGAAATTGCCCCAATTTAGCAGATTTCAAATAAATTGAAAAATAAAGAGATGTCTGATTTGTAGAAATGAAATGCAATGTAAAAAATTTACAGAATACTACAACAACAACAACAACAACAAAGCCTTAATCCCACTAAGTGGGGTCGGCTACATGAATCCTTTTTCTCCATTGCGTCCTATTTAGTGTCAAATTTTCGTTTAATTCTAATAGATTAAGATCATTTTTTATGCAATAAGCCCAAGTTTTCCTAGGTACGCCTCTGCCTTTCTTAACATAAGTTGTATTTAAAACATCTACTCTCCTAATCGGATCATCGGGTGGTCGACGTTTAATGTGACCAAACCATCTAAGGCGACTCTCTCTAATTTTATCCGACACTTGGTGCAACTCCAACCCTATTACGGATATATTCATTTCGCATTTTGTCTCTAAGTGTAAAGCCACTCATCCATCTAATCATTCTCATCTCGGCAACACTTAACTTAACATTATGCTTCTCTTTTAAAGGCCAACATTCAGCACCATAGAGCATTGAAGGTCTCACCACCATCTTATAAAATTTTCCTTTCGGTCTAAGCGGTACTTTTCTATCACACAATAGGTCGGACGCATTCCTCCACTTCAACCAACCAACTCGAATTCTACTATTAACATCCCCATCTATATCACCATCGCTTTGAACAATGGACCCAAGATATCTAAATCGTTCACACCTTTTAATAATTTGATCACCCAAAGTTACACTTCTGTCACTAGAGCTACTATTACTAAAATTACATTCCATGTATTCAGTTTTAGTTCTACTCGAACGAAGACCTTTAGACTCCAATGTAGACCTCCATAATTCAAGTTTTTCTCGGACTTTTTCTCTTGTCTTATCCACCGGGAGGATATCATCGGCAAAAAGCATACACCAAGGTACATCCTCTTGTAAATGCCCGGTAAGACCATCCATAAATAAAGCAAAAAGATATGGGCTTAAAGCCGATCCTTGATGTAAACCAACGAAATAGTAAAATACTTGGTCGATCCTCCTTCGGTTCGAACACATGTAACGACTCATAGCATACATATCTTTAATGACTTGAATATAAGTCAAATCAACACCTTTCTTCTCGAGGACTCTCCAAAGAACATCTCTAGGAACCTTATCGTAAGCTTTTTCTAAATCGATAAAAATCGAATGTAGATCCTCCTTATTATCTCTGTACCTCTCCATCAAACCTCTTAATAAATGTATAGCTTCCATGGTAGACACACCTAGGCATAAATCCAAATTGATTATGAGAAATCTTCGTAATACGTCTTAACTTATGTTCGATTACCCTCTCCCATAACTTTAAAGTATGACACATCAATTTAATTCCTCTATAATTTGCACACTCTTGTGCATCTCCTTTATTCTTAAAAATGGGGACCAAAATGCTCTTTCTCCACTCCTCGAGGCATCTTTTTTTTTTTTTAATAATATTAAAAAGTTTAGTAAGTCGGAAACCCCCAAATCACCTAAACATTTCCACACTTCGATTGGGATATCATCGAGTCCTACGGACTTTCCCCCTAGTTTTCTTTAAAGCCTCATCAACTTCTTTATTACTTAATGCGACGGTAAAAGTGAAAAGTTTTATTATTATTAACGATATTAAGATCGCTAAGGTCGATCGTACTTTCAGATATCATTAAAAAGTTTATCAAAATAACTCACTACTTTATGTTGAATATCTTTTCTAAGAAAACGTTTTTGATTTTTAAATGCTAATCACACTTTCTTGAGTTAAATCTTTACTTTTCTTTCTCTTTGTTTAGTTAGTTTATACGTATATTTTTCACCTATCCTAGTATCTAACGTGTTATAAAGATCATTAAAAGCGGAATTTTTAGCGTCACGAATTATTACTTTTACACTCACTGTGACGTATTTTATAATTTTCCAAGTTCTACTGCTTTTACGTTTAAGCCGATTTTTATAACATAGCTTACTTATATTTTATCTTTTTTGCACATTATTATTCACCATCATTATTTTTATTTATAGAAGCTTTTCTTTTGATTCTCGAAATCATCTTTAACAGCTTGTTTAATAGTATTAGTTAATTTTTCACACATAACATTCGCGTCTTCATAGAGCATCCAAATATTTAAATCTTGAATTTCTACTCATAAAAATAATTTTATTTGTGTCTTTTAGGTGCCACATCTTATTCTACGATGTTGAATCACAGTATTCTTTATTTTACTACTCTTCGTCTTAAAATCTGAACTAATAATCGATGTTAGATGCTTAATTGCTTCACTTGGAATGACCTTACAATCCTTCATAATCTCGACGATCTCTTACTTCTCATAGAAAATAATCGATTTGTGTTTTATTAGATCCAATTCTTATAAGTAATAAGATGCTTCATCTCTTTCTTGAATAAAGTATTAGTAATAATCATATCATACTGTTAATAGAAAATCTAAAAATCGTTACCTACGTAACCGTTAATCGCTCCATGATCAGTAGCACTGTATGAATATTTACGAAATCTTCTACTACTCTACTGAGCATGTCCAGTTTAAATCTCATCCGATAAAAATTTTTAACTTGAGGGTATCGAGTGTATTAAGTCTTCAAATCGTTCAGAATTTATCTTTAGAGTCATATCTAAACCAACTTGAGGAACGTAAACACTTATAAAATTAAAAATCTTGGTATCGATAATAATCTTAAGTCTTATAATTCCATCTCCAATTCTATTAATTTTAACGACGTTATCTTTCAAACTTTTATCTATAATTATACCTACTGTCATTTCTAAGTACGACTCTTACAGAATACTGTAGTTTAAAACCCAAGTTATCAATTTCCTTAGCTTTTCTCCAACCCATTTAGTTTCTTGAATACATAGGATATTTATCTTTCTATGGATCATAATATCAACCAATTCCATTAATTTACCATTGAGAGTACCTATATTCCGAGATCCTATCCTAATACTAAGTATCGTGGACTAACTCTTACCCGCATCCGTCCGTGATGTGGGAACCACATCATTTACTGACACTACACCGCGGCGCGGTGTAGCGGCCCTGCACACTTTCCACTCGTATTCGAGCTATACAGTGCGTCGCTCAGGGGACGCCCTAGCACTTACATGATGATCAAAAGGATTCATATCATGATTTTTTTTTTCGACAAGTTTTACGCCTACTGTCGACTACCTAACGCAACCCTCCACTTTTCACATCCGGGCTTGGGACCGGCAACGGCAGTGTTAAAAAATTTACAGAATACTATCGTTACAATATATTGGAAATACTTTTGACTTGTTATGTTCAGTATGAAATAAATATAGGACTTTATATTAATTTATTTGATTTAAGTATCTCATATCTAAACTTTCATATTTACACACATAAAATTCTAAGTCTTTAATATCACATTAAAAACAATACTATTATCACTTTTTAAACATGAAATACACATTTTTGTGAATAGATTTAAAGCACTAAAATGCTATGTAATTATGAAAGTGGAGATGTGATATGTAAATATATAAGAATTGTGCAAATAAGAAATCCATCATTGATTAGAAGCAATGATGACCAAAAAATAAACCACTTTCTAGTTAAAACCCATAGGTATTCCATAATTTCACCATACACCATGTTAAAAGCATGCATGAAAACTACAGAATATATATATATATATATATATATATATATATATATATATATATATATATATATATATATAAGAGCTGAACTGCACTTTTCATACCAATTCAAGGTGTCACGGTAGTTGCTTGAGTTCCTTCAATCTAGAATATAACTCAGTTATCTGTAAGATCCGATGAAGATGTATCGTTATTCGTCTGCATCCCACTTTCAGTGTAAAATCTAACTATTCTCTGATCTAACTTATAGTAGTGAACCATTTTATCAAGAGGTTTCACGTCAAGGTCAATGAAATAGGCCTGCAAAAGAATATTCATTGTTAGATTTATTTAGCATTCAAGTTTTATGTTAGAAAATAGGTTCATGAATTAAAAGATCCAACAACAACAAGAAGAAGCTTTTATCCTACTAAGTGAGATCGGCTACATAAATCATTTTTCTCTATTATGTCCTATTGAGTGTCATATTTTTATTTATTTCTAATAAATTAAGATCATATTTTATACAACATGGCCAAGTTTTTTTAGGTCCACTTCTACCTTTCTTAGCATTAAGTCGAATCTAAAACATCTACTCTCCTAATAGGGTCATCAGATAGTCGACATTTAATGTAACTAAACCATAGATGACTCTCTCTAATCATGTCTGTCATTGGAGCTACTCCGACCTTACACAGGTATATTCATTTTGCAGACTCTTCGTGTGAAAAATCTCATCCACCTAAGCATTCACATCTCAGCTCTTAATTTCATGCTTCTCTTTTTCAAGAAAACCTCCTACGCCATAAAGCATTGGAAGTCTCACCACTATCTTACAAAATTTTCCTTCAAGTTTAAGTGGTACGTTTCTATCGCACAATAGACCCAAAGCATTCCTCCACTTCAACCATCCAACCTGAATTCAACTAATAACATCCCCATCTATATTAGCATCATATTGAACAATAGACCGAAGATATCTAAAACGTTCACACCTTATAATGAATCGATCATCCATTATTACAACCCCGCCACAAAATCTACCTATTACTAAAACATTTCATGTATTCATTTCTACCCATGTATTCATTTTTAAGTCTACTCAAACGAAAACATTTAGACTCTACAGTTGATCTCCATAATTCAAGTTTTTTTCCTAAACTCTCGCACATCTTATCCACAATAAGGATTTAATTAGCCAAAATCAGACACCAAAGTACATCATCCTATAAATGTCCAATAAGAGCATCCATAACTAAAGTAAAAAGATAACAGCTTAAAGTCGATCCCTTCAAGAATTGAAATATCTGTTAGCCCAATATATCGATCCATAACTAGGCATTGATATGAGCAAAAATCATATTGATTCATCACCAAGACTTTGTTTCAAAAATTTAGCAGTAACTAAGAGTACAAAAAGGTCATCTAGGATCAATTTTATTTTTTGTTTTTTGTATTTTGATTTAAATTAAAATGTATTTGATTGAGATGGTTATTTTAAAAACACTCAAAACATCATTTAAATGTTTTGATTGTTTTTAAAAATAAGTTGATTTATTTAAAAAAAAATAAAACAATATATATATATATATATATATATATATATATATATATATATATATATATATATATCAGCCAGCAATTTCTTTTTAAATATAGGATGCTTTTTTCCAAAAAATGGACGAGAATATACCTTGTAATCGAGGGTCTGCCTGGATGACTCGAGACGAATAACGTCGTATGAGGAGTCACTTCTTTCATGAGGTCGAAAGCTAATCATTAAACTACAGTCCTTTGCAGTGGCAGCTATTAGAAAATTCCTTACAATTTTCACGCTTTCTTCTATAGATAGAGCATGCAAACAAGAATACTTCTGCAGCAATTCAGAGTCGCCAAGATTTTTGCATACCATGCAAGGCTCGGAAATAATATTGTAATATACATGAATGGTTCCTTCTATGTCAAATAAATCAAGCTTTTGAACAGCTAAGAGTCGGTCCAGTACTCCTGATCTGAATATTGCCTCGGAGACTAGTTCAATAAAGCTAGCTAATCTTAGGCCACATTCTCTATTTATAAGTATCTTAAGTTGGTCTTCAATGCTAGAGCCAATCTCACCAATTTTTTTATTGCTATCTGCTCCCTCCCTGTCTCCAAATATGAGACTGCCATTCAGAAAAATTCGGAAGTTATTTGAAGGAGTTGTGAAGAGTGCAGCAATGGCTTTGTTTATCTGCTCTATAGATCCCGAGAACAGATCTAATGGATTGTAATCACTCGGCTGTGATATCTGAAATGCAAAAAAATTGTTTTAATTTAGAAACCTTAGTAGTAATGCAAATAGGACACTATTCTTATCTGGAAAATTAGAATAATTCAAAGAAATTTCATGGTTCTTGTTAAATAAATTGAGTAAAAATAGAGAATGAACTAAATCAAATAAAATAATCAGTAATTGACTCATGATCATGAAACAATGTACTTGCATTAATAGATTTGCAACAAAAGACAAACAAATGTTGATCATATCACTGTGTACCCAAATATGCATAGAAAATAATTATCAGATAAGCCTAAATAAACTCTGCTAGCTGAGGCGACTTTTTTTTTTTTTTTTTTGGTGTCCGGTCCCAGCAGCAGATATGACCCAGAAGTTGAAGTCAAAGCTATGCGGCTAAGCTCTCTGCCATGGAATAGGCCAAACATAAGTCTGCTCAAAGTTAAATAAACAGGTTTAGGTTAGGCTAGGATTTGATGTTGTTCATGTGATAAGTGATGTGTGCTGAATGATAACTAAGCAGCAGTCTTATTAAGCCTACATCAATAGCAGTCACTAACCTCATCTTTTTGCATCCTTTCCATTGATCTGTAATAGCATAATTTATTTTCATCATTGATGTGTAATAGCTGTTGTTCAGGTAAAGGTTCAGGTTCTGTCCCCCAAACCTTGCATTTCTTGTTGAAATACCGCTTTAATACTGTAGGAAAGAAAATACTGGAAGATTAAGGATTGTTTTATGTTGAGCTCTCCCTAGTTGCTATGTTTTCTCTGTGTGTGTACTCTGTTTATACATGGTATCAGAGTTTTGAAGCCTCATAGCACTACCATGTCTGTAACCATGAATTTGGAAGGTTCATCCACTATAGGTTCTTCCATTAATCCTTTTTCTCCACTGGAAATGGTTGACGTTTATATTCCTCAATTGAAATTTCTTAGGTCAAACATAAAAATTGTTATCAATCTTCAACTTAACACTGAAAACCACACTACATGGAAATCTCTAATCTTAAAGCTCTTCAAAGCAAAAGTGCTGAAGGCACATTCTATCATGATCCACAATACAACACTTGAATGCCATATATTCTTAATTTTGATCACTGTATGGATATTTGGACACCACTGAGCATTGGTTGCAATCTACCAATCGATCACAAATCACTCAGCCAAAGAATGAACTTTATTATGTCAATATGAAGAACAAACATACTATGCAATATATTTTTGAAATAAAAAACAAAGTGGATGCCATTGCTGTTTTCAGATCTCTAGATCTCCTCTGGATCATGAAGACATCATCTTTTATACCCTTAATGGTCTAGCTAGAGTATATTAAGTCTTTAAAACAGTTATTCAAGCATATCTTTAGTAAGGGTCATACTGCCTTCGCCTACAATGGTGTGGTGATCCCTTGGTGAAGATGTTGCTTTTCTACCTTCAAAGCTAAGGTTCGTACATCGAGTAGGGACTAATAAGACTGCAACTGCACCACATCACAGATAGGATGGCTACAACCCACTAAAACTCCACCAACTCATATTTCAGCATGAGTTGATCAAATTTGATCATACACTCCTTTGCAAAAGAATCTCTCTGGTGTTGTTTATAGAGTTTTACAAACGTCTTGCTAGTAATGTGAGAGTATTTGTGAAACATCTTCCTCTTTATCTTAGGTCATGTGGTGATCTTACTCTTATATTCTCATTGTGAAAACGCTACAAATTTTCTCACCACAAGAAAGTGATCTTCTTGAGCTTAATGTCTACCAATTTGACTCACTTATCCTAGGGAATGTCCTTGTACTCAAAATTCATTCCACTAGTCAATTAATAGCCAACCAATATATCATTGAGCTATTGAAGAATAATGGGAGATTCAACCTCAAATTTTAACTCCCGTTCTCAACCCATGAATAATAAGAGTCCGAAGCTTCGCTCATTTGGTCTCATTGCTCTAATACCATCCTTGATTATGTCTTGATTAGAGCAAATTCAATAGCTATGAACATACCACCAATAAAGTTAGACCACTAATTCACCCGGATCCAAACAACCGTCAACATACGACGGGTTGAACTTCACCTCAAACCATTATCATCTCTCCACCAATATTTAATGCTAAATTATCGGGGCATTGATTTTTCATCACTTGAAAACTTCATAGTGGAAAATGCTAACTTCTTCCTCAATCTAATGAGTCACCATGATGGCTATGAGTGATATTTCCGAGCTATCTCCTCTCAAAGGAGAAGCTTTTGTTGAAATTGAAGGATCTCCCTTTACATGTCCTCCATTATAAGTGCCTGAATCTCTTTGCATGTTTCACCTTGGATACAAGGTTTCTCTTTCTCCAATTAGAGTTTTGACTTGGAAAGAGAGGGTGGTATAGGGTTAGGGTGAGATTTAGGGGATTGAAGGATAGAGTTAGATGAATTCCATTATATACATTTTAGGTTTAGAAGTGGGGGGAAAAATCCCTAAAGATTAAAGATTTGTTTAGCTCTGATACAAAATAACATCGTTCTAGAATTTCCAACCGTTGTATCCTCTTCTTTCTAGAATTTTCATGTGTTCGGGAATTGAGGTGTTTATTGGGAAAGTGGTTGAATGAATAATTAAGGATTAAAGGAAATAAGGAGATTTCTAGAGGGGAAAATTCATCCAAGATGTTGTCCAAGCTGAAATCAACAAAACAAAGCATGACAGCGATACCGGTGAGATACGGTCATCAAGGATGATCCACCACCTATTCTCGAATAAGCTACAAACACACCACTTCAATAATGAAGAGGATAAAACACTCCAAGAAAAAAATTAGAGATTACGAGTCTCTAAATGCATAAACCTAAGAAAAAGTTATAAAATCAGATTCTAGGCAATACATATACTCGAGCATAAACTAAACCAAAATTCCAATTAAAAATAAGGTAATTGAGGGCCCACATGATCCAAACAAAACTAATAGGTGAGAAAAATCCCACTTGGATCTCACGGGAAAGGAGACCATCCCAATCCTAATCCTACATATGTGGAGGATTGTGGGAGGGGAGCACTTCCGCGTCATAATGGCTTTCTTCATGGCCATTTAGATGAAGTTGTTGATATGAATCAACTCCTTGGCTTTCATGACCCACAGCGTCCGACTCATATTTCTATTCATTAAAATGCTATGTATGGCTTTAAACAAACTCCTTGACAATGGTTTGCCATCTTTACAAATTATCTATAGCAATTAGGCTTTCAAGCTAGTTTCCCCGATCCATCTCTATCATCTTTAGTCAAGATAGTATACCTCTGTATTTTTCTGTTATATGAACGACATACTCCTTACTAGTAATAATGGCATAGCCAATCAAATCTATGACCTCCACTTCATCCAAGTTTTCCCATATGCAATCTTCGAATTATTTCCATTTTTCAACAAATAATATCTGAATTGTAGTCCAAGTATCTTATAAAATTGCTCACTCGGCCTGTCATATAACGTTATGAACCAGTTCTCACATTGATTCCTACTAAAACTTCTATCACAACTTACTCATCTACTCCTTATGCTAATCATTCTCCCTAGCGTTATTTAGTTGGTTCTTTCAATCAGAAGGCTGGATATCCGCTTTGCAGTTAACATGCTTTGTCAACATATACATCATCCACATAATAGCCATTTTCAATAACTTAAACACCTGCTTCCCCATACCTTAAAAAAATGTTGCAATATGGCTTACCCATATATCGTGCTTCTCTTCACCTTTATACTTATTCAAATTCTGATTGGCCAGACAATTTGATTGATTGAAAAACTAATATTGGGTATTGTTCTTAAAAAAACTCTCGTCTCCTGCATGTTAAGAAATAGTCTATGGCTGCTGGCTAATCAATTGAAATTGAATATCATACACTTGCTCCAGCCACAACGGAAATCATTTGGTTATGTCAGCTTCTTCAAGAATTTACCACGGCAACTACACTGTCAACAAAATTATACAGCAACAATAGCTTACCTGTTCCGCCTGTAAACAGTCCAATCTTTCACGTTTGGATTAAGCACGTTGAAATCGATTTTCATTTCATTCGTGATTGTCTCAAGGCCAAGACTATTATGATGCAACATATTGAAACTCAAGATCAGCCTGTTGATATTTTCACTTAGGCACTTTCTACCTCTCATCACAAGCAGTTGCGGGACAAGTTAACGATCCATGTGGGGCAGATATAAATTGTAAGTAATAACTAATATGTGGTGAATGATAAATAAGTAGAATTCTTATTATGCCTCGATCACAAGCAGCCACTAACCTCTGGTTATTGCATCCTGTCCATTAATCTCTAACAACATAATTCATCTTCACCATTAATGTGTAACGGCTGCTGTTCAGGTTCAAGTTCTGTCTCCCAGAGCTTACATTTCTGGCTGAAATACCAAAGTAAAGCTGTAGGAAAATACTGGAAGAAGAAGGATTGGTTCATGTAGAGCTCTCCCTAGCCGCTATGTGAGTTTTGGTGTCTGAACTCTGTTTCTACTGTTTAAACTCAGCCTCAAATCCATCAGGACCTATATAAATCCCATGCTTGACACAACCAAACAGTCCATATAAACCTTCCCAAACCTCCGAGAAGCAAAGCCTAGTTAGTGATCATGTTATTATCAGCCGCAATTTTAAGGAAGATTGAAGGACCGTTCAGAGTAAATGAGACATCCATTAAGAGACAAATAAGAAAGTTATGCAAGTAGGAAATAGAAGACAGAAAACATGTACCTCTCCAAGATGAAATTTCAAGAGTTGATGCATTCTAAATCGTGTAACAAACTTCTTTACAGCATTTTGTTTGTCTATGAATTTTGAAGATGGAAGAAACCCACACTTCGGCTGATATTGAGTTTAGTGACCATAAGACACGCAAAAACAAAGATACTTTAGTTCAAAGACGATGAAGTTTTAACCCAGAAAAAGAAATAGCCTATTTCTGTTGGATGTTACCTTTATTTCCACTGCTACGCATACATCATCTTTAAGAGAACCTGATATGAAACTGAATAAAATATATGCAAAATTAAATTTATGCGGTGCACATCTTTGTGCCTAGTTGTATGTAAGCTAGTGAGTACTATTTGTGGTCAGGCTTTAAGTGTGTAAGAATAGAAGCGGAAAAATTTTAATGTACAATGAAAAGAAGAAAACCATATGACATTAAACATTTCCGCTTAGCATAGTCTTGGGTATGGCTTCCCAACAAAAAAATAACAAGGAATGAGAGAAGCAATTCAAATGCACGTTTCCATAAAAGAACCCCAAGGAAATGTATGTCAAAATAATTAATCTGACAATATAGAATCACCGATTTCTTCAAAATAATTTTCATAGGGCTGCAAATAAAAAGAAACATTCGACAAGTTACTCATAGCTTAGCTTGATAAGAGCTCGTTCATAACCCTTGGATCAAATAATCAAATAAGAATAAACAATTTTACAGATACTTGATTGTTAAAATTAACAAGCTCGAAGAATTTCAAGTGAGCTTGTAATCCATGTGGGGCCTGTAGACAGTTTGAATGATTTTTGTTAAATTAACATTTTATTTTTGAAGCTCAATAAGGGGGCTCATTTATATTTTCAAATGAGCTACTCTTTTGAAGCTTGATTATCACAAATTGAATAAAACGCGAGCCAAGCTTCAACCAAAATTGAATAAGCATGGATTTAAAACAAAATAAAAGTATAAACACAATCACAACTTTGAATCGAGCTCAGGTCAAACTCAAACAAAGTTTTGGCAATCAAGCTTTAGTTCAAAAAACCCCAACTTAGCTTGCCTCAATTCATTTTCAGCTCTAAATTCTCAATTTGAAGAAAGCGTCCAACTTCCCATCAAAAACCTCGTCCATAAATCAAACCAAGCCTGGTATAATACATCGTGTACTATCTTGAAGAAAAAGTCAAAATCATAATTTGTTGAATACCAAGGGGCTTTGAGATCACTTTTATTTTTTAATTTATTTTATTTTATTTTGTTTATGTTTGGATTTAAAATAAAACATATTTAGTATGATATAACATGCTTAGTTGTTTTTAAAAACGCTCAAAATAATTTTTAAATATTTTAAGAAGTGTTTGTATAAACAAGTTAATTTATTTTTAGAAATAAAAAATAAAAACATGCAAAAATAACACTAAACAAACATGTTTATAAAATAAAGCAAAACAATAACAACAACAATAAGCCTTTATCCCACTAAGTGGGGTCGGCTACATGAATACTTTTTCTCCAATGCGTCCTATTGAGTGCCATCCTTTCTCGTAAATGTATATTGATCCCAAACGAGCCCTAAATGACATCCTTTCTCTTAAACGTACAATTGAAAGATACACCTATGAAAAGAAGTAAAAGATTTACCTTTCTGAATCTAACATCATCAACTATGAGCATATCCAAGAATCACACATAGTGAACTCCAAACATTTGTGCAGGTGAAATATGAAAGTGTAGACATGTAGATTGAACATATATATAGTATATAAGGGCATTTACATTCAAAGCACAAATCTACTGTAGTTACATATCTCACACTTAAACTTCCATATTTACACACATAGCACTCAAATCTTTAATATCACATCAAAAATAGCACTACTATCACTTTTTATAAGTGAAATATATTTTTTCATGCATAGGTTTAAAGCACCAAAGTGCTATACATGTAAATATGAAAGTTTAGGTGAGAGATATATAAATATATAAGAACTGTGTGCTAGGTATGTAGATGTCTCAATTATATATCAAAAAAAGCAGCATTTACCATTACTAAAAACTGAATGGTCAGACATAAGCAGTGCGGAATGAGAGAGGAGGTTAACTTCTGTTGCATCAAGTCGCCAATGAGGACGCTGAGTATGAATGCTCTTTTCAACTGACTCTAGAAACTCCCTGGTTACAAATATGGGCACCTGACATACATGAAACATTCTATTACTCACAAATACTATAATAAGGATAACATGACCCATTGATATTATTTTATCATCATCTTCATTAGTCATTTCACAACTAATTGACATCAATTAAACACAATGTAAAACTCTCATTCAAAATATTACCTCCCGATTGAAAAGTAGTAATTTCACCATAGGACTTATTTTAACTTGGGGCACATTTTGTTATATTTATCTCATTTTAATCTCGCCTGCAGAATCACGGTTGCAACGTCAAAATAAAATTCATTTTATCATATTTATCTCCATCAAATGATAACAAAGAAGTGTTTGAAGATTTTTTATCAACAGACCATCTTGTACAAATGTGTTAATTATGACTTCAATTTACATATGTTAGTATTGCTAAATGCATTATGAGGATATGATGCCACTTCAGCATGATCACAATGTACTACTTTACAAATACCCAAAAAAAATATAGGAAGATTTACATACATACCACTCAATTCATATGTATTTACATACCTAACACCTAATCTTTAATTTTTACATGCATATCATGTTACCTATGCATGAAAAGGTGTATTTCACTTTTGAGCGTTAAAATGGTGGTTTGAAGTGATATCAAAGATTTGGGCTGCAGGTAAAAAAGCAAAGTTTAGGTGTTAGATATGTAAATACATAGGAATTGGGTGGTTATGTATGTAAAAGCCCAAATATTTTATGAAGAATACCCCTCCATCAATGAGCTTGGGGTCTAAAAGAGGGCCCATCACTTGTACTGCATAAATTTTCTCAGCAGTCTCTTTAGACGTAGATTCAGTGAGTTGTGGGATGTCGCCCCATACAAGTTGTTCAGACAAAGAAAATAATCTCTTAGATTCAATGTATGACTCAGTTTGGCCTCGCGATACTTTGTGAACACGTAAGACTTTGCCAACCTATTAAAAACAAATATACAAAATGAGCTGTCATCAACCAAACACTAACAAAGACTTGAAAAAAAAAAAAGAATATGTAAACTAGCCAGGCAAAGAATTTCAAAGAAGCAACCAGGTAAAATAGTAAACAGAGGAATTTAATTAAATTAAATTTTAATTTGTAGAAGACTTTCCTCGGAGGAAACAAACATGTTTAGCCATCAGTTATTATAACATGCAAGGTTCACTAAAATTAACCTCACATAGAGTTAAAATTTTCCTTTGAAATAACATTATAAGAGAAAGCAGTGACAAAAGACTATTTTTTCCCCAATTTTCACCCTCTCTTGAAGAAAAATGAAGTGCACTAAACTTATTTATCTTACTTTCTCAATTTAGTTATATCACAAACAATTTTCCCCCATGGTTTCTAGCATATTTAAATCTAAACAGCATTATCATATTTAAATCAATTTACCTCTATTTAAAATTATGAGAGCATATTTTGATGCTTTCTCTATTCACTCATATTACATTTGATCAGAGCTGCCCTGTGCTCACCCCGCATATATTATGTATGGCGCCCAATAGTTTGGAACCCCTGATAAGATAGGCTGCTTGGCCTCCACTGCCCTCATGGACCTAATGGCATCAAATTACTGGGTATCATGCATTTGCAAGCTGCCCTTGGCAATCATTAATCTTTTCACATATAAAGAGCTCGTTAATTTAAAAAATAGATTATAAAGTGGATTTTCAAGCAATAGAAGGGCTGAGTAGGATCAGCAGGTTTTGAGATTTGTTACTTGAAAGAAAGTATGCATAAATTATCTCAAGAATATTTAGTGGCCCTATACCAATTTAAAGGAAATAAAATTATACATCAACTAACTACTAATGGCTACAGTTAATCAACTTCACCTACTATTTTTTAAACTAATTCATACGAGTAAGCTACAAAATTGTTTATACGCAACTTCATTCAATCCATTTAGAATTCAAATTTTCATCCTTCATCCACTGCATTCAATTAGAAAAAAGCTAGTTCTAACCAAAATGATATGCTGTCGCATTTTAATCATTGACTAAATAAGGAGTTTTTTTTAAGAACAAAACATATTAACAAGATAATGATATGAGTATAATAAGAACAATTATCAAGAATTGCGATATTTAAAAAATACAACAGAGCATAAAGAGATAATAAGAAGACCAAGGATAAAGCGTACTATGTATTATGAAAAGCATAAAATTATTCAATTGGATCTTCTAGTTTGAAGCCTAATAAATATAAGCAAGCGTCGATAAATTTTCTTACGATTCATGCCCCTTCTAGCATAAAAAATATGAAATCTCTTATCCACTTGAGAACAATACTATAAATGTTCCAATCAAAATCAGATAATTGTTGAGATATATTATCATCATTGTGTTCAGAAACAGAATGAAGCTGAAGTGCTTAAACAACTTGATAGATGTTTTCAGTGATGATATCAAAAGATCATAAAGTGCCCAACACCAAGAAGCACGTAAGAATAGAAACATTAACCACTGTCACTTGAAGAGAGCCCAAAACTAGCTCTAATGAAAAAAAAATTGAACTAACGAGAGAGCATCATAAACCAACAGGGTAGGGGGTTGAATAAGAGCTTCTAGTTGAAGGCCATACAACAACAACAAAACTTTTAGCCCACTAAGTGGGGTCGGCTACTTGAATCCATTTTCTCTGAGGCATCCTATTCTAGTTGAAGGTCATGCACCAGAATTTTAGAATTCCTTAGCTTAAGATGAGCCACAAAATATTCTAAGAATTTACGCATAAAAATGCAGCAAAAGGTACAATATAATAGGATTTTTTTAAATCCCACTTTCAGTCCAGACATAGACAATGAAGACCCAATTCACACATTCTTATCAAAATGTGGGGAAAAAATTCAATTCCACAAATATGTATATTTGCCACATAAGGCCTAAAAAGATGGATTCTCGCATCATCCGCTGATAAGGTTTCCCAAAAATGAAATTCAAGAAAAATAAGATAGAATGGTTGAAGTGATGTAGAAGTAATTCAACTGAGATCCACATTGCAATCAAAATGGGAAGACCATTTTAGCATGCGCATTAGGAAACCTTGATATTGTATCAGCGTCAAGAGAAATGTCTAATTTAATCTACTTCTAAGAAAAAATTTATAATGAAATGCAGAAGATCAATGAGCCCAACAGTGTAGTCATCCATCAGCTATAAATCAGATATAAATTTTCAAATTACATCTATGTTGCCATGCTGGGTGAAGCCATAAAAAAATTGCTAATAAGTATGAGTGCAAGTGGCCCAGCAAGCATAAATACCTCCAATAAATACCTCTTCAT
>CM040434.1:34589208-34640707 GCA_022702705.1 Papilionanthe hookeriana x Papilionanthe teres
CATTACAATATATTGGAAATACTTTTGAGTTGTTATGTTCACTATAAAATAAGCATAGGACTTTATATTAATTTATTTGATTTACGTATCTCATATCTAAACTTTCATATTTACACACATAACATTCCAAGTCTTTAATATCACATTAAAAACAGTACTATTATCACTTTTTAAACATGAAATACACATTTTTATGCATAGATGTAAAGCACTAAAATGCTATGTAATTATGAAAGTGGAGATGTGATATGTAAATATATAAGAATTGTGCAAATAAGAAATCCATCATTGATTAGAAGCAATGATGACCAAAAAATAAACCACTTTCTAGTTAAAACCCATAGGTATTCCCCATAATTTCACCATACACCATGTTAAAAGCATGCATGAAAACTACAGATATATATATATATATATATATATATATATATATATATATATATATATATAAAGAGCTGAACTGCACTTTTCATACCAATTCAAGGTGTCACGGTAGTTGCTTGAGTTCCTTCAATCTAGAATTTAACTCAGTTATCTGTAAGATCCGATGAAGACGTATCGTTATTCGTCTGCATCCCACTTTCAGTGTAAAATCTAACTATCTTCTGATCTAACTTATAGTAGTGAACCATTTTATCAAGAGGTTTCACGTCAAGGTCAATGAAATAGGCCTGCAAAAGAATATTCATTGTTAGATTTATTTAGCATTCAAGTTTTATGTTAGAAAATAGGTTCATGAATTAAAAGATCCAACGACAACAGGAAGAAGACTTTATCCTATTAAGTGAGATCGGCTACATAAATCATTTTTCTCTATTATGTCCTATTGAGTGTCATATTTTTATTTAATTCTAATAAATTAAGATCATATTTTATACAACATGGCCAAGTTTTTTTAGGTCCACTTCTACCTTTTTTAGCATAAGTCGAATTTAAAACATCTACTCTCCTAATAGGGTCATCAGATAGTCGACATTTAATGTAACTAAACCATAAGTGACTCTCTCTGATCATTTCTGTCATTGGAGCTACTCCAACCCTTACACAGGTATATTCATTTTGCAGACTCTTCGTGTGAAAAATCTCATCCACCTAAGCATTCACATCTCAGCTCTTAATTTCATGCTTCTCTTTTTCAAGAAAACCTCCTACGCCATAAAGCATTGGAAGTCTCACCACCATCTTACAAAATTTTCCTTTAAGTTTAAGCGGTACGTTTCTATCGCACAATAGACCCAAAGTATTCCTCCACTTCAACCATCCAACCTGAATTCAACTAATAACATCCCCATCTATATCAGCATCACATTGAACAATAGACCCAAGATATCTAAAACGTTCACACCTTATAATGATTCGATCATCCATTATTACAACCCTGCCACAAAATCTACCTATTACTGAAATTACATTTCATGCATTCATTTTTACCCATGTATTCATTTTTAAGTCTATTCAAACGAAAACATTTAGACTCTACAGTTGATCTCCATAATTCAAGTTTTTTTCCTAAACTCTCGCACATCTTATCCACAGTAAGGATTTAATTAGCCAAAAGCAGATACCAAAGTACATCATCCTATAAATGTCCAATAAGAGCATCCATAACTAAAGTAAAAAGATAATGGCTTAAAGTCGATCCCTTCAAGAATTGAAAGATCTGTTAGCCCAATATATTGATCCATAACTAGGCATTGATATGAGCAAAAATCATATTGATTCATCACCAAGAGTTTGTTTCAGAAATTTAGCAGTAACTAAGAGTACATAAAGGTCATCTAGGATCAATTTTATTTTTTGTTTTTTGTATTTTGATTTAAATTAAAATGTATTTGATTGAGATGGTTATTTTAAAAACACTCAAAACATCATTTAAATGTTTTGATTGTTTTTAAAAATAAGTAGATTTATTTAAAAATAAATAAAACAATATATATATATATATATATATATATATATATATATATATATATATATATATATATATATATATATATATATATATATCAGCCAACAAGTTCTTTTTAAATATAGGATGCTTTTTTTCCGAAAATGGACGAGAATATACCTTGTAATCGAGGGTCTGCCTGGATGACTCGAGACGAATAACGTCGTATGAGGAGTCACTTCTTTCATGAGGTCGAAAGCTAATCATTAAACTACAGTCCTTTGCAGTGGCAGCTATTAGAAAATTCCTTACAATTTTCACGCTTTCTTCTATAGATAGAGCATGCAAACAAGAATACTTCTGCAGCAATTCAGAGTCGCCAAGATTTTTGCATACCATGCAAGGCTCGGAAATAATATTGTAATATACATGAATGGTTCCTTCTATGTCAAATAAATCAAGCTTTTGAACAGCTAAGAGTCGGTCCAGTACTCCTGATCTGAATATTGCCTCGGAGACAAGTCCAATAAAGCTAGCTAATCTTAGGCCACATTCTCTATTTATAAGTATCTTAAGTTGGTCTTCAATGCTAGAGCCAATCTCACCAATTTTTTTATTGCTATCTGTTCCCTCCCTGTCTCCAAATATGAGACTGCCATTCAGAAAAATTCGGAAGTTATTTGAAGGAGTTGTGAAGAGTGCAGCAATGGCTTTGTTTATCTGCTCTATAGATCCCGAGAACAGATCTAATGGATTGTAATCACTCGGCTGTGATATCTGAAATGCAAAAAAAATGTTTTAATTTATAAACCTTAGTCGTAATGCAAATAGGACACTATTCTTATCTGGAAAATTAGAATAATTCAAAGAAATTTCATGGTTCTTGTTAAATAACTTGAGTAAAAATAGAGAATGAACTAAATCAAATAAAATAATCAGCAATTGACTCATGATCATGAAACAATGTACTTGCATTAATAGATTTGCAACAAAAGACAAACAAATGTTGATCATATCACTGTGTACCCAAATATGCATAGAAAATAATTATCAGAAAAGCCTAAATAAACTCTGCTAGCTGAGGCGACTTTTTTCTTTTTTTTTTTTTTGGTGTCCGATCCCAGCAGCAGATATGACCCAAAAGTTAAAGTCAAAGCTATGCGGCTAAGCTCTCTGCCATGGAATAGGCCAAACATAAGTCTGCTCAAAGTTAAATAAACAGGTTTAGGTTGGGCTAGGATTTGATGTTGTTCATGTGATAAGTGATGAGTGCTGAATGATAACTAAGCAGCAGTCTTATTAAGCCTACATCAATAGCAGTCACTAACCTCATCTTTTTGCATCCTTTCCATTGATCTCTAATAGCATAATTTATTTTCATCATTGATGTGTAATGGCTGTTGTTCAGGTTAAGGTTCAGGTTCTGTCCCCCAAACCTTGCATTTCTTGTTGAAATACCGCTTTAATACTGTAGGAAAGAAAATACTGGAAGATTAAGGATTGTTTTATGTTGAGCTCTCCCTAGTTGCTATGTTTCTCTCTGTGTGTACTCTGTTTATACATGGTATCAGAGTTTTGAAGCCTCGTAGCACTACCATGTCTGCAACCATGAATTTGGAAGGTTCATCCACTATAGGTTCTTCCATTAATCCTTTTTCTCCACTGGAAATGGTTGACGTTTATATTCCTCAATTGAAATTTCTTAGGTCAAACATAAAAATTGTTATCAATCTTCAACTTAACACTGAAAACCACACTACATGGAAATCTCTAATCTTAAAGCTCTTCAAAGCAAAAGTGCTGAAGGCACATTCTATCATGATCCACAATACAACACTTGAATGCCATATATTCTTAATTTTGATCACTGTATGGATATTTGGACACCACTGAGCATTGGTTGCAATCTACCAATCGATCACAAATCACTCAGCCAAAGAATGAACTTTATTATGTCAATATGAAGAACAAACATACTATGCAATATATTTTTGAAATAAAAAACAAAGTGGATGCCATTGCTGTTTTCAGATCTCTAGATCTCCTCTGGATCATGAAGACATCATCTTTTATACCCTTAATGGTCTAGCTAGAGTATATTAAGTCTTTAAAACAGTTATTCAAGCATATCTTTAGTAAGGGTCAAACTGCCTTCGCCTACAATGGTGTGGTGATCCCTTGGTGAAGATGTTGCTTTTCTACCTTCAAAGCTAAGGTTCGTACATCGAGTAGGGACTAATAAGGCTGCAACTGCACCACATCACAGATAGGATGGCTACAACCCACTAAAACTCCACCAACTCACATTTCAGCATGAGTTGATCAAATTTGATCACACACTCTTTGCAAAAGAATCTCTCTAGTGTTGTTTATAGAGTTTTACAAACGTCTTGCTAGTAATGTGAGAGTATTTGTGAAACATCTTCCTCTTTATCTTAGGTCATGTGGTGATCTTACTCTTATATTCTCATTGTGAAAACGCTACAAATTTTCTCACCACAAGAAAGTGATCTTCTTGAGCTTAATGTCTACCAATTTGACTCACTTATCCTAGGGAATGTCCTTGTACTCAAAATTCATTCCACTAGTCAATTAATAGCCAACCAATATATCATTGAGCTATTGAAGAATAATGGGAGATTCAACCTCAAATTTTAACTCCCGTTCTCAACCCATGAATAATAAGAGTCCGAAGCTTCGCTCATTTGGTCTCATTGCTCTAATACCATCCTTGATTATGTCTTGATTAGAGCAAATTCAATAGCTATGAACATACCACCAATAAAGTTAGACCACTAATTCACCCGGATCCAAACAACCGTCAACATACGACGGGTTGAACTTCACCTCAAACCATTATCATCTCTCCACCAATATTTAATGCTAAATTATCGGGGCATTGATTTTTCATCACTGAAAACTTCATAGTGGAAAATGCTAACTTCTTCCTCAATCTAATGAGTCACCATGATGGCTATGAGTGATATTTCCGAGCTATCTCCTCTCAAAGGAGAAGCTTTTGTTGAAATTGAAGGATCTCCCTTTACATGTCCTCCATTATAAGTGCCTGAATCTCTTTGCATGTTTCACCTTGGATACAAGGTTTCTCTTTCTCCAATTAGAGTTTTGACTTGGAAAGAGAGGGTGGTATAGGGTTAGGGTGAGATTTAGGGGATTGAAGGATAGAGTTAGATGAATTCCATTATATACATTTTAGGTTTAGAAGTGGGGGGAAAAATCCCTAAAGATTAAAGATTTGTTTAGCTCTGATACAAAATAACATCGTTCTAGAATTTCCAACCGTTGTATCCTCTTCTTTCTAGAATTTTCATGTGTTCGGGAATTGAGGTGTTTATTGGGAAAGTGGTTGAATGAATAATTAAGGATTAAAGGAAATAAGGAGATTTCTAGAGGGGAAAATTCATCCAAGATGTTGTCCAAACTGAAATCAACAAAACAAAGCATGACAGCGATACCGGTGAGATACGGTCATCAAGGATGATCCACCACCTATTCTCGAATAAGCTACAAACACACCACTTCAATAATGAAGAGGATAAAACACTCCAAGAAAAAAATTAGAGATTACAGTCTCTAAATGCATAAACCTAAGAAAAAGTTATAAAATCAGATTCTAGGCAATACATATACTCGAGCATAAACTAAACCAAAATTCCAATTAAAAATAAGGTAATTGAGGGCCCACATGATCCAAACAAAACTAATAGGTGAGAAAAATCCCACTTGGATCTCACGGGAAAGGAGACCATCCCAATCCTAATCCTACATATGTGGAGGATTGTAGGGGGGGAGCACTTCCGCGTCATAATGGCTTTCTTCATGGCCATTTAGATGAAGTTGTTTACATGAATCAACTCATTGGGTTTCATGACCCACAGCGTCCGACTCATACTTCCATTCATTAAAATGCTATGTATGGCTTTAAACAAACTCCTTGACAATGGTTTGCCATCTTTACAAATTATCTATAGCAATTAGGCTTTCAAGCTAGTTTCTCCAATCCATCTCTATCATCTTTAGTCAAGATAGTATATCTTTGTATTTTTCTGTTATATGAACGACATACTCCTTACTAGTAATAATGGCATAGCCAATCAAAATCTATGAATTCCACTTCATCCAAGTTTTCATATATGCAATCTTGGAATTATCTCCATTTTTCAACAAATAATATCTGAATTGTAGTCCAAGTATGTTATAAAATTGCTCACTCGGCCTGTCATATTACGTTATAAACCAGTTCTCTATAAGAACTTACTCATCTACTCCTTATGCTAATCATACTCCCTAGCGTTATTTAGTTGTTTCTTTCAATCACAAGGCTGGATATCCGCTTTGCAGTTAACATGCTTTGTCAACATATACATCATCCACATAATAGCCATTTTCAATAACTTAAACACCTGCTTCCTTACCTTAAAGAAATGTTGCAATATGGCTTACCCATATATCGTGCTTCTCGTCACCTTCATACTTATTCAAATTCTGATTGGGCGGACGATTTGATTGATTGAAAAACTAATATTGGGTATTGTTCTTAAAAAAACTCTCATCACCTGCATGTTAAGAAATAGTCTACGGCTGCTTGCTAATCAATCGAAATTGAATATCATACAATTGCTCCAGCCACAACTGAAATCATTTGGTTATGCAGCGTCTTCAAGAATTTACCATGCCAACTACACTGTCAACAAAATTATACTGCAACAATGGCTTAACTGTTCTTCCTGTAAACAGTCCAATCTTTCAAGTTTGGATCAAACACATTGAAATCGATTTTCATTTCATTCATGATTGTCTCAAGGCCAAGACTATTATGATGCAACATATTGAAACTCAAGATCAGCCTGTTGATATTTTCACTGAGTCAGTTTCTGCCTCTCATCACAGCAGTTGCGGGACAAGTTAACGATCCTTGAATGACCATTAACTTGTGGGGCAGAAATAAATTGTAAGTAATAACTAATATGTGGTGAATGATAAATAAGTAGAATTCTTATTATGCCTCGAGCAGAAGCAGCCACTAACCTCTGGTTATTGCATCCTGTCCATTGATCTCTAACAACATAATTCATCTTCACCATTGATGTGTAACGGCCGCTTTTCAGTTTCAAGTTCCGTCTCCCAGAGCTTGCATTTCTTGCTGAAATACTAAAGTAAAGCTGTAGGAAAATACTGGAAGACGAAGGATTGGTTCATGTAGAGCTCTCCCTAGCCGCTATGTGAGTTTTGGTGTCTGAACTCTGTTTCTACTGTTTATACTCAGCCTCAAATCCATCAGGACCTATATAAATCCCATGCTTGACACAACCAAACAGTCCATATAAACCTTCCCAAACCTCCGAGAAGCAAAGCCTATCATGTTATTATCACACGCAATTTTAAGGAAGATCGAAGGACCGTTCAGAGTAAATGAGACATCCATTAAGAGACATAATAAAGTTATGCAAGTAGGAAATAGAAGACAGAAAACATGTACCTCTCCAAGATGAAATTTGAAGAGTTGATGCATTCTAAATCGTGTTACGAACTTCTTTACAGCATTTTGTTTGGCTATGAATTTTGAAGATGGAAGAAACCCACACTTCGGCTGATATTGAGTTTAGTGACCATAAAACACGCAAAAACAAAATAAAAGATACTTTAGTTCAAAGACGATGAAGTTTTAACCCAGAAAAAGAAATAGCCTATTTCTGTTGGATGTTACCTTTATTTCCACTGCTACGCATACATCATCTTTAAGAGAACCTGATATGAAACTGAATAAAATATATGCAAAATTAAATTTATGCGGTGCGCATCTTTGTGCTTAGTTGTATGTAAGCTAGTGAGTACTATTTGTGGTCAGGCTTTAAGTGTGTAAGAATAGAAGCGGAAAAATTTTAATGTACAATGAAATGAATAAAACCATATGACATTAAACATTTCCGCTTAGCATACTCATGGGCATGGCTTCCTAACAAAAAATAACAAGGGATGAGAGAAGCAATTCAAATGCACGTTTCGATAAAAGAACCCCAAGGAAATGTATGTCAAAATAATTAATCTGACAATATATAATCACCGATTTCTTCAAAATAATTTTTATAGGGCTGCAAATAAAAGGAAACATTCAACAAGTTACTCGTAGCTTAGCTTGATAAGAGCCCGTTCATAATCCTTGGATCAAATAATCAAAAAAGAATAAACAATTTTACAGATACTTGATTGTTAAAATTAACAAGCTCGAATAGTTTCAAGTGAGCTGGTAATCCATGTGGGGCCTGTAGACAGTTTGAATGATTTTTGTTAAATTAACATTTTATTTTTGAAGCTCAATAAGGGGGCTCATTTATATTTTCAAATGAGCTACTCTTTTGAAGCTCGACTATCACAAATTGAACAAAACGCGAGCCAAGCTTCAACCAAAATTGAATAAGCATGGATTTAAAACAAAACAAAAGTTTAAACACAATCACAACTTGAATCGAGCTCAGGCCAAACTCAAACAAAGTTTTGGAAATTAAGCTTGAGTTCAAAAAACCCCAACTTCGCTTGCCTCGATTCATTTTCAGCTCTAAATTCTCAATTTGAAGAAAGCGTCCAACTTCCCATCAAAAACCTCGTCCATAAATCAAACCAAGCCTGGTACAATACATTGTGTACTATCTTGAAGAAAAAGTTAAAACCATAATTTGTTGAATACCAAGGGGCTTTGTGATCACTTTTATTTTTTATATTATTCTATTTTATTTTGTTTATGTTTTGATTTAAAATAAAACATATTTGGTATGATATAACATGCTTAGTTGTTTTTAAAAACGCTCAAAATAACTTTTAAATATTTTAAGTAGTGTTTGTATAAACAAGTTAATTTATTTTTAGAAATAAAAAAAAAACATGCAAAAATAACACTAAACTAACATGTTTATAAAATAAAGCAAAACAACAACAACAACAATAAGCCTTTGTCACACTAAGTGGGGTGGGCTACATGAATCATTTTTCTCCATTGCGTGCTATTGAGTGCCATCCTTTCTCTTAAATGTATATTGATCCCAAACGAGCCCTAAATGACATCCTATCTCTTAAATGTACAATTGAAAAATACAACTATGAAAAGATGTAAAAGATTTACCTTTCTGAATCTAACATCATCAACCATGAGCATAATAACTCCAAACATTTGTGCAGGCGAAATATGAAAGTGTACACATTTAGATTGAACATATATATAGTATATACGGGCATTTACATTCATAGCACAAAGTTTTACTGTAGTTACATATCTCACACTTAAACATTCATATTTACACACATAGCACTCAAATCTCTAATATCACATCAAAAATAGCACTACTACCACTTTTTATAAATGAAATATATATTTTCATGCATAGATTTAAAGCACCAAAGTGCTATACATGTATATATGAAAGTTTAGGTGTGAGATATATAAATACATAAGGACTGTATGCTAGGTATTTAGATGTCTCAATTATATATCATATAAAAGCAGCATTTACCATGACTAAAAACTGAATGGTCAGACATAAGCAGTGCTGAATGAGAGAGGAGGTCAAATTCTGTTGCATCAAGTCGCCAATGAGGACGCTGAGTACGAATGCTCTTTTCAACTGACTCTAGGAACTCTCTGGTTACAAATATGGGCACCTGACATACATGAAACATTCTATTACTCACAACTACAATCATAAGGATAACATGACCCACTGATATTATTTTATCATCATCGTCATTAGTCATATCACAACTACTTGACATCAATCAAACACAATGTAAAACTCTCATTCAAAATATTACCTCCCGATTGAAAAGTAGTAATTTCACCATAGGACTTATTTTAACTTGGGGCACATTTTCTTATATTTATCTCATTTTAATCCCTCCTGCAGAATCGCGGTTTCACCGTTAAAATAAAATTCATTTTATCATATTTATCTCCATCAAATGATAACAAAGGTTTTTTATCAACAGACCATCTTGTACAAATGTGTTAATTATGACTTCAATTTACATATGTTAGTATTCCTAAATATGGATTATGAGGATAGGATGCCACTTCAGCATGATCACAATGTACTACTTTACAAATACCCAAAAAAAAGGAAGATTTACATACCACTCAATTCATATGTATTTACATATCTAACACCTAATATTTAATTATCACATGCATATCATGTTACCTATGCATGAAAAGGTGTATTTCACTTTTGAGAGTTAAAATGGTGGTTTGAAGTGATATGAAAGATTTGGGCTGCAGGTAAAAAAGCAAAGTTTAGGTGTTAGATATGTAAATACATAGGTATTGGGTGGTTATGCATGTACATGCCCAAATATTTTATGAAGAATACCCCTCCATCAATGAGCTTGGGGTCTAAAAGAGGGCCCATCACTTGTACTGCATAAATTTTCTCAGCAGTCTCTTTAGAAGTAGATTCAGTGAGTTGTGGGATGTCGCTCCATACGAGTTGTTCAGACAAAGAAAATAATCTCTTAGATTCAATGTATGACTGAGTTTGGCCTCGCGATACTTTGTGAACACGTAATACTTTGCCAACCTATTAAAAACAAATATACAAAATGAGCTGTCATCAAACAAACACTAACAAAGACTTGAAGAAAAAAAAGAATATGTTAACTAGCCAAGCAAAGAATTTCAAAGAAGCAACCAGGTAAAATAGTAAACAGAGGAGTTTAATTAAATTAAATTTTAATTTGCAGAAGACTTTCCTTGGAGGAAACAAACATTTTTAGCCAAATCAGTTATTATAACATGCAAGGTTCACTAAAATTAACCTCACATAGAGTTAAAATTTGCCTTTGAAATAACATTACAAGAGAAAGCAGTGACAAAAGACTATTTTTCCCCCAATTTTCACCCTCTCTTAAAGAAAAATGAAGTGCACTAAACTGAGTTATCTTACTTCTCAATTTAGTTATATCACAAACAATTTTCCCCCATGGTTTCTAGCATATTTAAATCTAAACAGCATTATCATATTTAAATCAATTTACCTCTATTTAAAATTATAAGAGCATAATTTGATGCTTTCTCTATTCACTTATGTTACATTTGATGTTTTCTTTTATCATTTTCATATCAGAGCTGCCCTGTGCTCAACCCGCATATATTATGTATGGCGCCCGATAGTTTGGAACCCCTGATAAGATAGGCTGCTTGGCCTCCACTGCCCTCATGGGACCTAATGGCATCAAATTATTGGGTATCATGCATTTGCAAGCTGCCCTTGGCAAATCATTAATCTTTTCACATATAAAGAGCTCGTTAATTTAAAAATTAGATTATAAAGTGGATTTTCAAGCAATAGAAGGGCTGAATAGGATCAGCAGGTTTTGAGATTTGTTACTTGAAAGAAAGTCTGCATAATTATTTCAAGAATATTTAGTGGCCCTATACTAATTTGAAGGAAATAAAATTATACATCAATTAACTACTAATGGCTACAGTGAATCCACTTCGCTTACAAAATTGTTTGTACGCAACTTCATTCAATCCATTTAGAATTCAAATTTTCATCCTTCATCCACTGCATTCAATTGGAAAAAGGCTAGTTCTAACCAAAATGATATGCTGTCAACATTTTAATCATTGACTAAATAAGAAGTTTTTTTTTTAAGAACAAAACATATTAAATGGATAATGATATGAGTATAATAAGAACAATTATCAAGAATTGTGATATTTAAAAAATAAAACAGAGCATAAAGAGATAATAAGAAGACCAAGGATAAAGCGTACTATGTATTATGAAAAGCATAAAATTATTCAATTGGATCTTCTAGTTTGAAGGCTAGTAAATATAAGCAAGCGTCGATAAATTTTCTTTCGATTCATGCCCCTTCTAGCAAAAAAAATATGAAATCTCTTATCCACTTGAGAACAATACTATAAATGTTCCAATCAAAATCAGATAATTGTTGAGATATATTATCATCATTGTGTTCAGAAACAGAATGAAGCCGAAATGCTTAAACAACTTGATAGATGTTTTCAGTGATAATATCAAAAGATCATAAAGTGCCCAGCACCAAGAAGCATGTAAGAGTAGAAACATTAGCCACTGTCACTTGAAGAGAGCCCGAAACTAGCTCTAATGAAAAAAAAAAAATGAACTAACGAGAGAGAATCATAAACCAACAGGGTAGGGGGTTGAATAAGAGCTTCTAGTTGAAGGCCATACAATAACAACAAAACTTTTAGCCCACTAAGTGGGGTCGGCTACATGAATCCATTTTCTCCAAGGCGTCCTATTCTAGTTGAAGGTCGTGCACCAGAATTTTAGAATTCCTTAGCTTAAGATGAGCCACAAAATACTCTAAGAATTTACGCATAAAAATCCGGCAAAAGGGACAATAATAGGATTTTTTTAAATCCCACTCTCAGTCCAGACATTGACAATGAAGACCCAATTCACACATTCTTATCAAAATGTGGGGAAAAAATCCAATTCCACTAATATGTATATTTGCCACATAAGGCCTAAAAAGATGGATTCTCGCATCATCCGCTGATAAGGTTTCCCAAAAATGAAATTCAAGAAAAATAAGATAGATTGGTTGAAGTGATGTAGAAGTAATTCAACTAAGATTCACATTGCAATCATAATGGGTAGACCATTTTAGCATGCGCATTAGGAAACCTCGATATTGTATCAGCGTCAAGAGAAATGTCTAATTTAATCTACTTCTAAGAAAAAATTTATAATGAAATGCCAAAGATCAATGAGCCCAACAGTGTCGTCATCCATCAGCTATAAATCAGATAAAAATTTTCAAATTACATATATGTTGACATGCTGGGTGGAGCCATAAAAAAAATTGCTAATAAGTATGAGTGCAAGTGGCCCAGAAAGCATAAATACCTCCAATAAATACCTCTTCATCAGTGAGGAGAAGAGCAGACTAGCCATGATAAGAAGTTTTGTTACAATGATGATATTTCCTTGTGAAAAAAAAAATTGAAATGTTGGGATGAAGAGGGGTTTAATCCAACAAAAATCGATCCAAAAACAACATTAACAAATAAGCATGGAGTGTAGTAGGAGGCGCAAAAACAAAAACCAATGAGATGGTGCAATAAAAGGTGCCTCAAAAAAGTGGAGAGCTCCTTGGGAGTCAACCAAAACTCTGAGAGTAGTTAATATCAAAGGATCCAAAGAAATGCAAGTTTATCGCAGGAAACTAAAGTGGCAAATATCCCGCACCTATAACCACTTAGATGAGGTAACTTGTGGTTGCTAACAAGAATTCTCCAGTTTAAACTAAGTAAATTCAAGAAAATATAATAGTGTCGGGATGATGAATGTGAAATCTTGACCGGTATCGCTTAACTTAAATTAAAATTTCCCCAAACGCTTGAATAACGATGACGGATAAAACCAAAACATAATACATAAATAATCATGATTCATAACACACAAACCTTGAAGCTACTACTTCAACGAGGAGCATTGGAGCAAAGTCACAGCAGGCAGAGGACGACGATCTATAACAGCAAACAAGTCTACATCATCTAAAAATTTTCTAGTTTTAAACAACATGATCCATAGGACTTCGAGATTGTCCGCTTAGTGCGACATAAATCCTCACATTATCTTTAGGCGTCTGCACAATCATGTTATGCAACATAAGTTCAAACTCTTTTTAAACTTTGAGGTTGTCGCTAAGTACGACGTAAACCATCCTATCATCTAAGTTATTTGCATGATCAGAATCATGTAAGCGTAAAGCCTAAATAATAAAATTAGCATAATTGAAACATCAACAATATCATCTTCAAAATTGAAGTAAAACAATAGAATAGATTGAGAAGTCACCGAGGTTCTCCTTAGGATCCATGGAATCCCCTACCTTTCTTCCTTTTGATTCCATAATAAATGCTTCCATTTGGTCATTTCTCACTTGACTTTTCCATGTTAAATTTTGAAAACCCTGAACTTTGAAATCTTGAAGACAAGTACCTCTAATCATCATAAGAGTTTTCTTAAATAATTTTGGTTATTTAAGATGTAATTAACTATAAGGGTTTGCCCTTATAGGAAATTATGGAACCCAGACAAAATAAATTATATCTAATCTTTAATATTAATTAGGAAAACTTGTCAGTCAACATATAAAATGTTCGTAGACCAATACGAATGTCATTAATTCTTTAGTTTATTTAATAGAGTCTAGCTATCAAGCAATGTGTCTATTCCTCGGGATAGTTGTATAATTTGTGGTGCTGTGCTCATTAATTTAAACTATTTGTGGTAAATCAGAGAAGAGAATAATTCTTTATTTTCTTAATTTACATTGATAATACAATGTATTAAATAAGAGTTTTACAAGACGAAGAAATAGAAAACTATTTAAATAATTCTCTCAATTAAGGAATTACTAATTAATTCTGATTCCCTTAATTTGAGAAATTCCAAATTAACTGTAATTACCTTAAATTAAGGTATTACAAATTGATTCTCCCAATTTATTTCCATAGCTATGTACAATTCCGTTACATCTCGACACTCCCTCGTTCGAGGAATAGATGTCTTCCATTCTCAACTTGAATATAAGATCATGGAAGCTCAAACTGCTCAGCCCCTTTGTTAGAACGTCGGCTAGTTGTCTCTTTGATGAAACATAAGACATACACACTAAACCTCCTCCAGTTTTTCTTTGATGAAATGTCTATCAATTTCAATATGTTTTGTCCTATCATGTTGTATAGTGATTGTAAGCTATATTAATACCGACTCGTTGTCACGATAGAGTTTCATGGACCCTCCTATCGGACTCTCAAATCATCCAAAATGATTCTTAGCCAAAGTAATTCACATAATCTTTGAGCAATAGCCACCGAATTCGGTCTGCAGATGACACTCGCCACTACATTCCGCTTATCGCTCCTCCAAGTCTACTGGGCTATCTCCAAGAAAAATACAATATCCTGTAGTTGATCTTCTATCCTATAAGGAGCTGCATAGGTCAGCGTCGGTGTAGGCTTCAGCAGTAAGAGTGTCATTTCTTTTGAACAAGATTCCTTTCCCGGGTCGCTTTCGAGTAATGCGAGACTACGTAAGCAAGCATGAAGATGAGGTTCTCTTGGATCATGCATGATTGATCGATCACACTCATGAGAATATGCTATGTCACGGTCGAGTGTGAGAAAGATATATGAGTCTCGCCAACTGACCTCTGCACATTCTTTTATCCATGACTTGATTCTTTAACTTCTCCCAACTTATAGTTTGGATCTATTGAGAGTAGAGATTGGCTTACACCCGCTCTTCCTCGTTCTCGCCAATAAATCAATCACGTACTTCTGTTGAGATATGAAGATCCCTTGTGTAGAATATGCCACCTCAATACCGAGGAAGTACTTCAATTTTCCCAGTTCCTTTGTTTCAAATTCTTTTACTAGCCTCAACTTCAATTCATGCTTCTCTTTCTCATCATTTCCAGTTATTATGATGTCATCCACATAGACTAAAAGAGCAGTCACTCCCCCTTCAGCTGAATGTTTAATGAAAAGAGTGTGATCACCTTGGCTTTGTTTATACCCAGATTCCTTCATGACTTTTGCAAATCTGCCAAACCATGCTCTCGGAGATTGTTTTAACCCATAAAAAGCCTTTTTCAGCTTGCACACCTTGTTACCTATGTCCCCTTCAAATCCCGGAGGGATGTTCATGTAGATTTCCTCATTTGGGTCACCATGGAAGAATGCATTCTTAACATCATATCAGCAGCGAGTTAGCAATCAAGTGAGCAAACAGTGATAACAGAATTCTCACAGTGTTCATTTTTGCAATTGGAGCAAAAGTTTCCTGATAATCCACCCGATAAGTCTAAGTGTACCCTTTGGCTACTAATCTTGTTTTATATCTTTCAAGGGATCCATCAACCTTATACTTCAATGTAAAGATCCATTTGCAATCGACAATGTTTTTTCCTTTCGGTTTATCAACGATCTCCCATGTTTTGCTCTTTTCTAATGCACTCATTTCCTCTCTCATAGCATCCCTCCATTCCCTTTTTGACAAAGTCTCGGACACATTGTTAGGAATGGCAATTGTGTTCAAACTCTGAACCTTTTTTGAGCTGGTGATAGGCGCTTAAGAGAGACATAGTGAGATAGTGGATAAAGTGGTTCGATCTTACCGTGATTTCATTTCGAGAATTTGGATTGGATTCTTGGAATTGTGTCTGCTCAAGAACGGTCTTTCTCCTTGAATACACCTGAGAAAATCTTGAGAAATTGTGAGTGATAGGATCGAGTGACTTAGATGTGAATGGTTCGTAGGACTCGGGTTCGAATTTGGAACATGAGGAGAGTTTGGTCTGGGGATTCCGGTTCAACAACACGGGCTGACACATGCGGAAGGTCAAGGTTTTGTAGTAGTTCAAAGGACTCACAAGTACTATCTTCCATCATTGAAATCTCCCCCTGAAAAGAAAACTTGGAGAAAAAAGATTTATTTTCTGTGAAAGTGATATCTGCAGAGATGTAAAATTTTCTGGTAGAGAGCTTGTAACACTTGTATTCCTTTTGAGTGGATGAGTAACCGAGGAAAACACATTTGATGGCTCTAGGATCTAGCTTCCCTCTATGTTGTTTGTGGACATGAACAAAGACAGTACACCCCAATACCCTAAGTGTGAGGCCATTTGAGTTTCTGGTGAGGGTAAAAGCTATTAAGGACTTCTATGGGGCTTTTGCTTTCTAACACACGGGAGGGAAGTCTATTTATCATATATGTGGCAGTAAGAACGGTTTCTCCCCAATAGGATTTAGAAACATTCCCTTGAAATAGTAAGGCTCGGGCGGTGTTGAGTAAATGCCCATTCTTTCTTTCACTACCCCATTTTGTTAGGGTGTCTCCACATAGAATGACTCATGCTGATAATCCTCACATGATTGAAAGTAAGGTGATAGAATACGATTGAAGTAGTCTCAAAGATTGTCGTCCTAAAACTTTTTATTTTGACTCTAAATTGATTTTGAACCATTGAATGTAAAATTAGGTGATAACAGATACTTAACATCAAATTTTTGTTTAAGAAGAAGAGCCATATAACCTGAAAGTATAATCATCAATTAAGGATACAAACCAACGAGCCCCGTAAATGTTAGGTATAAGTGAAAGGTCCCCATATGTCACTATGAATCAAATGAAAATGATGAAAACTCTTTTATCGTTAATAGTGAAAAGATACACGACGTATGTTTAGCTTAATTCACAAATGTCAAAATGAAATTCGTAAATATCTAATCCTTGAATAAGTGAGGGAACATTATATTTAAAACCCTAAGAAGGATGACGTACAAGGCGCAAGTGATATAGATCAAATGACATTTTTGTTCGAGGAACTCGGGAAAGATGAAGACAAATTTCTCCTAATTTTCACGCGATTGTTCAAGTGGTAAAGATCGTTCCTTTCCTTAGCAAGTCCAATCCTCCTCCCCGAGTCCCGACCTGCGAAAAACAAAATAAGAAGAGAAAAAACAACATAGCATTCTGAGATCACGAGTCAACTTTTGAATGGATATGCAGCTCATTGACGCGTTTAGGTACATGGAGAATGTTTTTAAGGATAAGGCTAGGTGTGACATGTATATCTCCAATCCCCGCAACAAGTAGCTAAAGAACCATCTAGCTACGACAATTTTTCCGTTACTTGGACATGGGGTATAGTGAATGGAAGAGTTGAGATGTGGGTGGTCATATGGTCAGTAGACTCGTAGTCTATGATCCAAGAGTTAGTATAGTAATTTGTTCAAGACATTCATACAAAGCAGATTTACCTAAAGAGCCATCGAACAAGTTCCGAAGTTTTCTCAAGAGATCCCAACAAGCTTCTTAGTTTCTCAATTTCTTCACTCGTCGAACCCCCTTTTCGACTTTTCCTCGATATTGGCACTGCTCTCGCCACATGCGCTTGAGGCCTTTGTTGCCACATTCTCGGCTTCGAAGGTTTACCATTCAGCTTCCAACACTTCTCTCGTATGCTGCTGGTTTCTCGCAGTAGGTACACCAAAGATTGTATTTGTTCTCCTTCACTTTGTTTTCTCTACTCGAGTGTTTAGGCGGATCATTCTTCGACTTCTCTTGATTTGTTTTGCTACTGGCGCCGCCCATCCATAGTATGTGGTTCTAGCATGACACTCCTCCGACTTTCTTCTACTCGGATTAGTGAGATTGCCTCTTCTAGAGACGGTGTATCCTCCTTGCCAATGATTTGGATCCTAACTTGATCAAATTCAGAATTTAATCCTGCAGAAAAATCATATATCTGATCCTTCTCAATGAACTTCTTCAAAGTGATCGCATCATCAGGGCATTTCATCTCAATTACCCTATAGTGATCCAATTCTTGCCAAAGATTTTGCAACAGAGTTGCGTACTCTGTGACAGATTTGTCTCCTTGCTTGGTGGCTCCGATTTTCGCATTGATTTCGTACACAAGGGTAGCATCACGGGCCTTCGAGTAAGTGCGATTGATATAATCCCAAATTTCCTTTGCGATATTCAAGAACATGCAAGTGTCACTGATCGTTAGATTCATGGAATCCCAAAGCCAGGACATAATTATGGAATCCTCCTCATCCCATCCTGCAAATGTTGGATCTCTTTTTTCTGGTCCGGTTCCAATTAGGTGACTAAGCCTCCCTTTGCCCTTTAGGTATGTGCGGACGATTTGGGACCATTTGAGATAGTTATTTCCGTTGAATCTGTTGGATGCCCGAATATTCGGCAACTCTCCAATTTTCTGAACAACATTGGATTCTTCGGACGGGTTGGAATTGTTCGAGATGGTTTCTGACGTTGACATGGTGATGAAGAGAAGTTCGCAGTAATAAAGGCTGCGAAGAAAAAAAAAACTCATGCGGGAAAGAGAGCAGATCGTCAATGACGAGGAGTCGAGGACGATGCGTTCGGCGTGCAGGAAGCGGAGGAAGTGTTCGGTGCGGAAGACGAGTTCGGCGCGGACAACGAGTTCGGCGCAGACGAGTTCGGCGCGACGACGAGTTCGGTGCGACGACGAGTTCGGCGCGGACGACGCAGACGAAGAGGACGACGACTTCGACGCGACGACGCGACGACGCAGACGAGGCGGATGAAGCGGAAGACGCAGACGCACACGTTCGGCGCGAAGGAAGAAGACAGAAGCAATGAAGGCTTCGAAACCCTAGAAAATTTTTAGGGCTCTAATACCATGTGGTAAATCATAGAAGAGAATAATTTTTTATTTTCTTAATTTACATTGATAATACAAGGTATTAAATAGGAGTTTTACAAGACGCAGAAATAGAAAACTATTTAAATAATTCTCTCAATTAAGGAATTACTAATTAATTCTGATTCCCTTAATTTGAAGGATTCCAAATTAATTGTAATTACCTTAAATTAAGGTATTACAAATTGATTCTCCCAATTTATTTTCATAGCTATATACAGCTCCGTTACATCTCGACACTATTAAATGGATGAGATCCTGTTAATCTCATTTTTCAAAATGAGAACACTATTTTCAAAATAAAAGTTACATATATATTAAATTAAATATGTTTTTAAAGCAACCGACAAATTCTGATTTGGCGACTGACAGCTGTCATTAAATTTAAATGCACCCTGTTTTAATGTAATGCATTCGGCTTAAAAAATATTGGTGCAACCAGCCAAAGGTTGATGGATGTAATCATTGTGAATTAAAGAAGAATGAACATTGAAATCGATATTGATGGCCTTTTGGTAAAAAATAAATCACCTAAGCAACACATGAGATCTAGAAGAAACATCCACCACTTTGAGGAAATTTAACCTAAAGTTCAATCCTTTGAAAAGCACTTTTGAAGCTAACTCAAGAAAATTCATTAGATATATGCTCACATTAGAAGGAATAAAATAAAATCTCAAAAAAGTCCAAGCCATATTGGACATGTATCCTCCAAAGAACCTCAAAAGAATGCAAATATTAATCGGGCGCATGGCTGGCCAACAACTGATTCATATTAAAATCAGGAGACTGAAGCTCTCCATTCTTTAAATCTATGAAGAACTCTAGTCATGTGTTTGGACTGAAGAATGTGATCGTGCTTTTACAACATTAAAAGCCCTATTGTCATTGTCTCCCTTATTATAAAGCCCTAAAGCCATAAGTTCTATTAATCTACCTGGGAGTCAAAAAAAAAAATAAAAGATTGTTAGCTCAATACTCATTCGAGAGATAATATGAAACAATATTATATTTACCATATAAGCAAGGTACTCCAGGGAGTTGAACAAAGATATATGATAATGGAGAAGCTCGCGCTAGAGTTAATTGTTTCAATAAGAAAGTTATGTCCTTACTTTCAAGTCCAAACTATGCATGTTGTGACTGACCATCCTTTGAGATTGATAGTTCAAGCCTGATCATGCGAGTAGGCTACTCAAATGGTTGGTAGAACTGAGCGAATTCAATATCATTTACACACCAAGAATGGCTATTAAGGCCCAAGTGGTTGCCAACTTTCTAGTTAATTTTTCGAAAGATTGGTGAGTGAAGATATCAGTGTTGAAGAAGACAAGCTTTGGATGCTCTAGATAGACGAAACATCTAGGAACTTGAGAAAAGAAGTAGGCATGGTCTTGCGAAATCCTTCGGGTTAATGTTGGATCACTCGATCCAAATTGACTTCGATGTAATAAATAATCAAGATAAATATGAAGCTCTGGTTGTCGGATTAAAATTTTGTTGAGGATCGGAGTATGCCCACTTACTCGTTAAGTCTGCTCCCAACTGTTGGTAAATCAAATTATCGGGTTGTTTGAAATACGAGATAATATTATGCACAAATATTTAATGAAAGTTAAGGCTGAAATGAAACGAATTGAATAATTTTATATCAAACACATTTTGCGAGAAGAAAAACAATTCATTGATCTCCTTTCCAAAGGGGGGGAGCATTTACAACAAATGGTTTGTAACCTTGGAGCAGGCCGCTAATAAAGAAGTCGAAGTCGCAAACGTTGAATCAGAATCCACTGCAAGCCGAATCAATCTAATCAAAGAATACCTATTAACGGGAATTATACCAACAAAAACCAAAACTCCTAGAAATTTTTTCAACGGTCAAATAACTTCCATCTTTCTACTAAATCACTGATGAGAACTTATTCAAACGGCCAATAACTTCCCTCTCAAATGCATTGGAGAAGACGATAGGATGAAGTTCTTACTAGAAGTTCATTCGGAAGAATGCATGTCATTCGGAAGGAAGAACCATTGCGATGGTGGTGTTGAGATTTCTCAGGCCGAGAGCTATCATGAGACCTTTGGATTTCCAACTTGAAGGACTGGAAACGGTTAAAAGGATCTCACTGATAACTTTTCTTCCTCAAGAATCTAAGTAGCAGAAAAGCCAAAGCTCGGGGAACACTTCTGGTAAATAAACCAAGATGCTAAGAGCTACAGGTGGAACCCTCAAGGGCTCTGGCTCTATTTTTTCTTAGTGAACACCTCGCATGTTCCTCTACCAAGGCCTCCCGCGAAGAAGTCCTTGTCTGATAAACCCGAATGAATTGATATTCAGATTCAACGAACAAGAAGTTCTATCTATGGATATCAACGAACAAAAAGGCTGAGGCTAGGACGATAGAACCAAAAGGTCTACCGACTCCACCCCTTTGCTATCACAGTTTACAACGCTATCACGGAATTCCATTTTGAAAAGATTCACTAACAAGCTTTCAAGATGATTCATTTACAAAAAATACTTTCACATCTACTTATAGCTGCAGAAAATAGATAACCAGCATAGAAGTAAAAAAGATGTAGCGGCCCCGAAGAGGAGCAATGAAGAATACGAAGAATAATAAACTCGCCCATTTATATTCACTTAGTGCGTCTAATATTATTCCTGTAACTGACACAAACTAACCTTTCTAAGAAGCTCCACTAAGGATAGACTCATCGCGATCTACTCCCAAGAGAAGCATTGACCCATCAAAATTGGGAGGATACTCAACAATTGGCCACCCGACCGTTGGATTTCAATTGCAAATTATCTAACATTCAGGGATCAACAAAAATTCTTTAATGTTCGAACAAGAGTAAAGTATCTCAATGTTGCACTTATCTGACGATTCCCATCATTGTGCGACTTGATTTTAGAATGAAATATAAGATGAAACAAACATTTCTAAAAGAACAAATGTATTGTACTCTCGAGAAGATTGGAGACACCAAGACAATAAAATATTGCAGGAATGGCTCAAATCCTCAAAAAAATAAGACATGCAGAAATGTGAAAGACCTCCAGTGAAGGAGCATATCTAAAATTAAAAATACATTTCTTTGTAAAAGAAAAATGGTTTATCTAAGAAAAAGATCACTAGCAAATTAAATTGTCTAGTGTGACAAACATTTAACTTACCACTGCAAACATATTAATTCCAAAAATATAAATAAATAAATAAATAAATAATTGTTTTATCTAGAGAAAAGCAAGCTATACTCAAAAACGAGGAAAAACAAGGAAAAACCCCAAGTCTCAGGGTTATCGCTACGACACTTCTAAACGGATCCACATTGATTGTGGCAAGATCCTCTTAATACCTCTTGTGCAAGGCTTAATCCATCAAAGGCGACAACATAACTTGGAACCTCTACTGAGCTCAGACGTGTTGTAAGACTCGAACCAAAGGACGTAAAAAGTCATCAGTATATGGACTCAAGAATATCAAATTGTATTATTACTATGCTAGAATGAATGTCTATCACCCTAAGAACAAAGTTAACTATTGACAAAAAATATTACATTCTGATATTAAAAAAAAAATTGGCATCGACAGAAATTGTTTAAATTTTCTAAATAGGTGATCAATATATTGACTGCAAAAGATTAAAAATAGTATCAACGCCTCAAAATAAAGAGAGGAAAACAAAAACGCCAAAGAGTAAAAAAATAAAGAAGGAAAATATGTCAAAAATTTCTCAAGAGACATGCATAAAACAAGGCCTATCCCGGATCTTACTAATTTTTCAAGTAAAAAAATAAGAGATTAGGGTCTGTTTGGGGCAACTGCAGCTTATTGAATAATCTGTTGATATGCTGCTGATCAACAACGTGTCTGTATAAGCTGACTGACTATTTGGTTTGTATTGTTTGAAAACAGTTGATTTGCAATTGTTTCTAGATAAATGATCATTCTGCTCGTGTGCATTTAAATTTCTGAATAAATGACTGTTCTGAATCAATCGCAAATAACAAGCCACAAACCAGCTCCTCCTCCACTTCTTTAAATCCACATTTTTCAACTCACATTACAATAAAGATGAAATCTTGCTGAGAAAGTCAGAGTAAAAAAGCCATATCATTTATCCTTGAAACAGAGTTGGCTGTCAAGACAAAGTTTTCTTATTGATTGTTGATTATTAGCTCTCTGAGCGAGGGCTATGTCAGATCTGGTGCCGAAGAACTCCGGCCACATTTTTGTCCTCCATTTCCGATACCTTCCCACCGGCAACCTCCGCCACTAGTTTCGGGCGGTCCTTCAAGATCAACGACTTCTTCCTCGCTAGAACTCCGCTGTTCGTCCGCAACCCGTGTAACATTGGGAAGGGAGGGTCACGATCTGCGATTGGAACAACGAAAGGGAACGAAGGGCCCGAGTAATAGGGAACGGCGACGAGAACGGCAAAAAGTACGACGACGCAGAATCGCGAAGAGAACGACGACGCGGAACAGCTGGGCTGCAACGAGGAACGAAAGGCAAGCAGCTAAACATCACAGTAAGAATGCGGGTCACGGGGTCGATCCCACGGCCGCGTCTATTAATAAAACCCGATAGGCATTTTAGGATACGAAGGTAAAATGTGAACATAAAACGCGTCAGTTATATTTTCAAAACGTTGCCACAGCTGATAAGCTGCCTGAAACAGGGCCTTAGTCTTATCCTTACTGTTAGAAAAAGAACTTGGCACCATTGGTAGCAGCGGCATCTTACTATTTTTCCAAGTAAATGAATAAGGGTCGGTGCGCCCACCATGCCACCCCAAATTAGGTAGCAGACATCCATTTCAACATCACACACTACTTCACAAAAAAAATTCTTCCCAATGGACAATATCAACTAACATAGTTCTGTTACCAACACCTCTAACCCTTTTTTGCTCCATCTAATTTTATAGGGTTAGGATATTTAGGTGTCTTAAGTTGGAGAGCATTCAACACTGTTTTTGCTATGACATTATCACTACATCCACTATCTATAATTATTTTATATACCTTTCCTTTAATCTGCCTCAACTCCTAAAAATAGCATGACGTTGTGATGTTGCTGGTTGTTTTGGAGCGATTAGTATCCTCTCTAAGATGCAATTCAATATTTCCCCTTCACCAGTAGCTATCTCCTCAATTTCATCCTCGTCAAATGGATATACTTCATTGTTTATGGTTTCAGTTCCCCTTCAATTAACTGAACTTGTCTTCGATTGGGACATTCATTATACCAATGCCTAGGCTGAAAACACAAAAATATACACTATCACATTGGATGACGGTTTTGTCAGTTGCTTTATAATCTCCACATGTCGCTGAAGAAGAACCTGCTTAGGTTGAAGCTGGAGATTGACAAAAGTTGTCTTGAATCCTTTGAAGTATATTTTGGTGACTCATCAGTAACTTTACGGGCGGGCACTAACCTTGAAGCTCTATTAAATTGTAATTCCACCTTATAAGCATGGTTCACAAGTTGAAAGAGAGACAACACGGTGTTCATTTCCAATTTATCCCCTCTGGATTCTTTCAATCCTCCAAAGATAATTGTGGGCACCAAGGGGGTAAAATTCTTCAATATAAGCACTCATTGATCAATTCTCCTAAGCACAGCCTTGATACTCAACGTACAATAACTACTCGTAATCTGATGGCAAGCAGTGGTTGTGCATGAGTTGCTTCATCCGAACCCATCTTTGGATTGATCAACCTCCCTCTCATTGACAAGACTAAATGGGTTGCTGCCACAATGCTCCTACTCCACCCTTTCAAGCTGCAAGCAACTAACGGAAATTGTTTCTGGGAAGATAATGTCAATGTACTCAAAATGCTTTGATGGCTTGCTCCCAGTCCAAATAACCTTCAATGTGTAAATATCTGTCAAGGGAATATCGATCTTCACCTTACAATCACTGTAGACATGATCTATTGGGCAACGATTGTGGCCAGGAGCTTCGTCAATTATAGGTTCTCCCTCTCAATCAGAATCTGAGAATTGGGTGTGTTTGTGATGCAGTCTATCATCATCAGAACTACCACGAGGTTAGGATCTTTGGGTGCGCCTCCGATCGAGAGCCTTTATGGAAGTATCATTGTTAATGGTGTGGCCGCCACTACAGCCGGCGTGGTTGTCGGGTTTGCGTTACCTCCATTCTTACTTGGTTGAAGCTCTCTACCACGTTTCATGAATGAAGAGGTGAAGCTCTATGGTCAGACCATCAATCTTTTTTTTGAGATGAGATGGAGCCTCGCAAAGTGATTCAGCCAAGATCTTCATCGCCATTGTGGTGTTATCGACGTCCGCCATTTAACATATCTCTAATACCAATATGATGTAGAACCTAGTAATAGAAACAGTAACAATGGAAAAACAGAAAACAAATGAGGAGAAAGAGACCTACCTCTGCAATACAATTAAAAAAAAAGGGAATTCCTTCTAGGAAACAGCAAATTGTCTATATGACCTCCCACCTACTCTCTGGCTGAGATAAGGACACCACCATCAACTAATCAGATGGTCCCCTATGGATAACCTACTACTAAGTCCACTAACATAAATAAACAGAACAATTAATAAAGCAGAATAGCAAGCTATAAACTAAAGAAAAAGTGGAGTTAATATTCAGGTGAATGGCTGTAGCAGGTTCCAGGTGAATGAGCTGCACTAATCATTTAAAGTTTTATATTTCACCCGGAATTGGTTTTGAACCTAAAGTTTTTAGATTTGTACCTCTGAATTGGTCTAAATCGTAAAGTGAAAGTTAGATATAACATTTTTTAAGATCAGATTTTGTTTATACAATAATATCCAAACCATCAAGCACTAAAACATTCATGATCGTCAATCACATATGACAAACGAAAGCTACCAAATAGTGTTAATGCCTATAAAAGTTTTAATTTCTGCTGTATATCAACCCTGAGGTATTTTAATACAACATTATGAATGTTGAACAAAGATGTATCTCTCTGTATTACCAACATACAAAATTTACAGATGACACTATATAACAAAGACAGCAAGTCGTGTCCACAGTTAGCCAAAGCTGCAAATTGCAGATAAAAAATTGATATAAATATCATGAAAAACAACTTTATACCAGAAATGGGGTTGACCCGCAATAACTTAAGACAATACTTGCACTCCCCTTCCCCTTTATAAGTCCAATCCTTTGCATCCTCTGACGTTAAGGTCATTGCCATCAAATACAACTAAAAACAAATATACTAAACTCGTTAATGACATAATATTATTAGAAGTATAAAAACAAAAATGAGCAATGAAACTTTCTGATGGCAATGTATGAGACAACCAAAAATTCACTATCCAAAATAAAACTAAACAAATTAGGAATCTGCTAAGCAAACAAAAAAGAATAATATTAGAAAAACAGCGTAAGTATGATAACAGAAGCCCAATTGTAACATAAGCCATCAAAACTCCCCACTTTAGTTTCACCCTTAAATTGTAAAAAGTAAAGACTATAACTGCAACGAAAAGAAAAATCAAGAAAAAAAATAAAGTGTCGTAACGATGTATATTTGATCTGCGTGCATAATGAAAAAGAATAACTTACAAAATAACATGCATGAATACACGATTATTTTCCTACTACCAATAAATCTCTAATAATCATTCTTATTCTAGGTTTGAGCAACAGTATCACCAAAAAGCTCGACGACAACAAAAAAAACCTTTATCCCACTGAGTGGGGTTGGCTACATGAATCTTTTTTTCTCCATTGCATCCTATTTAGTGTAATATCTTCATTTAATTCTAATAAATTAAGATTCTTTTCTACATAATACGTCTTCCTAGGTCTATCGCTGCCTTTCTTAACATAAGTCGAATCTAAAACATCTACTATCCTAATCGGATCATCAGATGGTCGAAGTTTAATGTGACCAAACCATCTAAGACAACTCTCTCTAATTTTGTCTAACACTGTAGCTACAACAACCCTATCACGGACATATTCATTTTGCATTTTATCTCTAAGCGTAAACTCACTCATCCACCTAATCATTCACATCTCGGCAACAGTTAACATAGTTTTATGCTTCTCTTTTAAAGGCCAACATTCAGCGCCATGAAACATTGCAGGTCTCACCACCATCTTATAAAACTTTCCTTTCACTCTAAGCGGTAGTTTTCTATCACACAATAGGCCCGAAGCATTCTTCCACTTCAACCAACCAACTTGAATTCTACTAATAACATCTCCATCAATATCACCATCACTTTAAACAATAGACCCGAGATATCTAAACCGTTTACACCTTTTAATAATTTAATCACCCAAAGTTACACTTCTGTCACTATAGCTAGTACTACTAAAATTACATTCCATGTATTCAGTTTTAGTTCTACTCAAATGAAGACATTTAGACTCCAATGTAGACCTCCATAATTCAAGTTTTTCCTGAGCTTTTTCTCTTGTTTTATCCACGAGAATGATATCATAAACAAAAGCATACACCAGGGTATATCCTCCTGTAAATGTCCAATAAGGCCATCCATAACTAAAGCAAAAAAATATGGGCTTAAAGCTGATCCCTGATGTAATCCAACAAAAGAAGGAAAATATTTCGTCAGTCCTCCTCCTGTTTGAACACAAGTAGCAGCTCTAGTATACATATCTTTAATGACTTGAATATAAGTCACATCAACACATTTCTTCTCAAGAACTCTCCAAAAGATATCTCCTTGAACCTTATCGTATGCTTTTTCTAAATCAATAAAAATCATATGTAGATCCTCCTTAATATCTTTGAACTTCTCCGTCAAACCTCTCAAAAAATGTATAGCTTTCATGATAGACCTGCCCAACATAAATCCAAATTAATTACGAGAAATCTTTGTAAAACGTCTTATCTATGTTCAATTACCCTCTCCCATAATTTTAAAGTATGACATATCAACTTAATTCCTCTATAATTTGCACACTCTTGTGCAACCCCTTATTCTTAAAAATGGGATCAAAATATTTTTCATTCACTCCTCAAGCATATTTTTAGTTTTTAAAATAATACTAAAGAATTTAGTAAGCCAAGAAACTCCTAAATATCCCAATTATTTACACACTTCAATTGAGATATCATCGGGTACTACAGACTTTCCACCCTTGGTTTCTTTAAAGTCTTCTCTCAACTTATTTTTCAGTAATGTGACGATAAAAATAAAACGTTTTATTAATATTAACGATGATAACATCACTACAGTCGATCGTATTATCAGAAAATTCATTAAAAAAATTATCAAAATAAGTCACCCACCTACGTTGAATATCTTTTTCTAAGAATATCACTTTTTGATTTTCATCTTTAATACACTTTACTCGAGTTAAATCTTTACTTTTTATTTTCTCTTTATTTGGCAAGTTTATACATGTATTTTTCACCCTCCTTAGTATCTAATATATTACAAAGATCACTAAAAGCAGAATTTTTAGCGTCACGAATTGTTCTCTTAGACTCTCTGCGCGTTGTTTGATATTTCTTCCAGTTCTTTAAGCTTTTACATTTAAACTAACTTTAATAACATAACTTCTTATATTTTATCTTTTTTTGTACATTATTATTCCACCACCAACTATTTTTATTTATAAAAACTTTTTTCTTTATTTTTCAAGTACATCTTTTGTCATTTGTTTAATAGTGTTTGTTGTTTTATCCCACATTACATTTGTTTATTCATAAACATCTCAAATTTTGAAATCTTGAATTTTACTCATAAAAATATTTTTAGTTGTCCTTTAGATAACCCAATCTAATTCTATAAAGATGAATCCTAGTATGCATAATTTTACAACTCTTCCACTTAAAATCTAAAACTAATAATCGATGTAGAGTACTTATATTCTCACTTGGAATGACCTTATAATCTTTACATTTTCAACGATCTCTTCTTCTCATAAGAAAATAATCAATTTGTGTTTTATTAGATCCATTTTTTTAATAAATAATGTATTCAACTATTTTCTTTAATAAAGTATTAGTAATAACAAAATCATACGCTAAAGCAAAATCTAATATGGCTCGACTTTCTTCATTAATCACTCCAAAACCGTAGCCACCATAAATATTTATAAAATTTTCTACCACTCTACCGACATGTCCATTTAAATTTACTCCAATAAAAATATTTTCTTCAAGATGTATCATTTGTATTAAGCCTTCTAAGTAATTATAGAATTTATCTTTAGAACATATATCTAAATCTACTTGGGAGCACAAGCCAGTGGAATTCTCTATTGCAAAGTCGCGTTCCTCTAGCCAAAAAGGTCTAACTATAAGCAAGATTTATATGCAGCTATTTGGGCCTTAAAAGCTTGGGAACATTACTTTATTACGCTAGGAATTTATACTAATTAATGACCATCAAACCTCGCAATTTGTACAGAGGAATGCACAGGTAAAAGAATGCACAGAAGAATTTGAAAACATATAAGATCCAAACAATTTAATCAAAATCATAGAACTACAATGGTAAAGTAGAAATTAGAAATAAAAACTTATGATGCTCGCTCAATTTACAGGAGAAGTTTGGAAACGCCGGAAAAAACCAAGCGCCGGCGTTGGTCCTTAGCGTTAGCGTCAACGTAGGCCGGATTCCAGCACGTCAATGGCTGGCGCCCGAGAAAACCTACTCGAGAAGAATAGGATGGGGGTCGCGGAAACCTACCTCGACAGAACCGGATAGCGTTCGCGGATGCAGGTTAGGTTGCCGAAAGCTGTAAAAATCCCATTTTTATTAATTCGAGGGGAATTTACATACATACCACCAAAGATCTATTATTTTACTTCCTTAACACCCGACACTTCAATAATACAAATATTCCGGCTGCCACAAGGGTGCAAGCGAGCCCAACAAGAGAGAGTCAGCTCGCGTTCTGCTTATTTATATTTCAAGCTCAAAAAGTGTATTTATGTTATCGTTCACGAACAAAGAATTGTTTTGATAATGTAATCACGTCCGTATAAGATGTTAAAGGACAGTGACAAAATTTAAAAATTATTGTTTATATTAAAACATCATTTAAATCTAATATAACAATTTTTATTCTATTTTCTTAACTAATAATTTTAATTGATTATAAATCATTGTAGCGTTGTAATCAATTAATTTTTTTAAAAATACAACTCATCAGAATATATATATATATATATATATATATATATATATATATATATATATATATATATATATATATATATATATTGATGAGTAATATTTCAGCCAAAATGAAACTTAACACGAACAAATAAATCGGCTCGTTAACTTAGAGTCCGTTTGCTTGATCGCAGATTTCGGCTTTCAAATTGCATTCGCCTTCTGAATCACTTACTGGGAAAACAATTATGGGGAAGTTATTGTCTGTTTTGTTCACTGCATGAAAATTGTTGTGGGCAGCTTTTTCACGTAAAATGACTAAACCGCTTCATGTTTATTAAAACTGTTTTAAATTTTTAATTTATTTATATAAATGAGATTAATATACATAAAATTTTTATAAATTTTATATATTAATTATTAATATGAATTAAATTATTATTATATATTCTTTTTACAGAGAATTTTAAAATTCCTTTAAAAATATGTGAAGTTATAATATTTTGCGTATATATTTATTTAAATTAAATTTTCGAAATTTAATTTTTGCTACTAAATAAAATATTTAGTATTTATGAAAACAAATAAATTTAACAATTATCGTTATTTATATATCTATGTATACAAATTTTAATTCATCTATACATATAAACATATATATACATATATTTCAGTGTCGTTAAATTAAAAATATATAAAAGTACTTCATTCCATACAAAGTCATGTTTTCATACATAACACATACGAGCTGATAGAGTTTCGTTCATCCAAAATAGCACAATATTACATAAATAGATTTCAACCACTATCTAAGAGAAGTAAAGTGAAAAAAAAACTATAAAATTATGACCACGACGAGCAACATAATAATAATGTTATTTCTGAAAATACCACGCTGTATATCATGTGTCTACCATTCCTCTACTGTAGCTCGCAAATCTCTATTACCATGATCCTCAGAATCAGCGAGACTGTCCGCCCATCGGAAAAATTTGCACTGATCCTGAATGTTTCAGGGGCAGCTATAAAATTGTCTCCCGTTGTTATGTGGTTTCCATGTGGTCAAAATAGTGGTTTGCAGTCCACAATGACAAACCACTCGTCAGGAGGTAGCGGATATTCCTGAACTCATAATATCCTGAAATGCAATGCAACATAAAACATAATTAGAAATCATATTAGTTAATGAAAAAAGAGCTCGTAAAAATTGAAATATATTTTTTTAAATAAACATTATATTAAATCAAATTGAGTTTACATAAAATATGAAATGAAAGAATCACTCTCCAACTAATGAGCTGGTAATCTCCTCTTAAAGGGATGTCATTTCATTCGCACCAACTCCATCTTTCATGCAGATTGAGACATTGTCGTTTTCCTACCGTGATAGAAATTGGCCAATGCGGTGTTCATAAGCTTCGATTGGAACTTCCTCGTCATTGACCTCGACACGCTCTAAATCAACATCAGCTCGAGTTGGATGTCGTCTAATATAGTTATGTAGGGCCATATTGGCTAACATTATATGCACCTGTTTCAGAAACGGATAAGGTGGCATATCTCGAAGTATGACCCATTTCTTCTTCCAAACTCTAAATATCCTCTCAATTACGTCTCGCAAGGATGAATGTCTTTTATTAAACACCTCTTTTTCAGTTTTTGTACGATAACTGACTCTCTCGAAATCTGAAATATGATACTTTGTCAGGATAGGGTTTAAGGTACTCCCTCTACATTAGGTAGCCAGCATCCATCAAATAATACTTTCCTAAAATATTAGAAAACTTAGCTAAGCATACAAAGAAAATATCTATTTTTTATATTACGAATGAACTTACCATTCGGTGGGTGAGGAAAATTGCACTCCGGATTTCTCTTTACAATTTTAAAAACTCTAATATCATGTGCGCTGCTCTCCCTTCCAGCCAATGCAAATGTAAAACACATGTTGAAATCACAAACCGCCATGATATTTTGAGTTGTAGTCCCAGAACGGCCGATAAATGCAACTTTCTCGTTATCTAGCACTACAACATGAATGTGCGTTCCAACGATTGCGCCGATGCAACCCTTTAGAAACAAGACAAATCATTTTAATATTCAATCCCTTAATGTTTAGTTGAAGTATAGAGGTGTACATTGAAATACGACATATATCGGTCATCGTTGAAAATCTCTTGTGACGTCCTTGTGAAAGTTGGATCGGTTGGTTTTATTATGGCTTGTGCTAGACTGACAAGAGAACTCAAACCAACCGAGAAATATCTGTTATTGTTTCGGACGAGTGTTGGCTCCCCGCATTGACTCGTTCTGTGATAATATGTAAAGTGTTATGTCCAATACTTCACGGTCTGTTGTCCTAGAAGACTCGTGAAGTCCATGAGATGTTATCAGATCTAATAAAAGATCACTGAAAACATCATGAGACATGCGGAAGATGATTCAAAATCTCGTTGGGTGTCCTGAAATCATTTATCTCATTCATTTGTTCCCAATCTCAGATGATGTGTAACAGGGCTCATGATCGACGTACGTATTATAATATTACACTAGTATATTTACTGATGCATTTTGACTTCGGCGTCGGACTTCCTCCGGGTCCATGACGATATAAACTGTACATATTAATTAAACCAAGTTAGGGTCTTTAGAAATTATAGATGGACTAAAACAAACACATAGATGGACAATATTTGGAAAATAAATAACTTAAACATTAATTCAATCAAATATAACTTGTCCAAATAACTACATCACTGGCAGTAGTACTCATAGATGGAATAAATTTAATCAGTTTCAGATAAAATCACAAACAAACAACGGTTATATAATAGCGTATGTTTTTGAGCTCAAATAGACGGTCTTCTTTACAAGTTGCGACGGTTATAATAATAGCGTATGTATTCTAGTCGTCGCCCTTTGCTCAGTACAGTAAAGAAGTCTTGATGGAGGGAATCACAGAAGAGGTCGACAGCAAAGTAGAAAAGATCACGATCCCCTGTAAAGTTCGAGTCCTCTTCAAGAAGTCTAATGACCTCATGGACGTTGGTTTTTAAACTCTGTGTGGGGCATCATTAGAAGAGTCCACTAGATATAAGAGCTGATTCCTCATAGATGCAGGTACGCTCTTTCTCTTGCTTTCGTTCCGGGGGCGCTTTGTACTGTTTGTTGACTGAATTTCAGGTTGCTCTTACATGCGGAATTCTGCTGAATCGTTTGATAATTCTATGGCCACATTTTCAGGGGTTGTTTGAAAAATTGTTTGGCCAAGGGCAGCTGAATATTTCCATGTAGCTACCAACCCACCAAACATCATTTCTAACTTGTCCTCCAATTCTGGTTTTATCCCAGCCAATCTGAACTTCTTTACCGCAAGAAAAATCTGTAAAAGAGAATGAAATGTTATTAGAAAATAAGAAAGAAAGCTGCTTAACATTACAAAAATTAATTCAATAATACCGCAAGCCTTTCTCCCCACCATGCTTCTGAAGCAGCAATAGTTCGCTTCACCGGATCCCATCCCAAGCCAGTCGATCCCTTTTTTAAATCCTTCCAAAGTTTCTACTCTTTCTTGAGTTGGTCTCATTTATTTTTTAACTGGAGCCTCTCATACTCTCTGTCTGTGACCTCCCTAAACTTTGTAATAATGTTTTGCCAACCTTTTTTGTTAAAAAAAGAATTTTGCATATTCCCCTTTTCGACTTCAGTTATGCATAGATCGCAGAATATCATTTTAATATCCTTCTCCCAAAGTACAGGAGTAGCAACTTTTTTGTTTTTATTAGCCATACTATGAATAGGAGAAATAGTTACATTAAAAAAGAATTGACATAATAAATGCTAAAATGTCTACTAAAATGAAGGAATAGATACATTAACATTGCAAGCAATAAACCAAAGATGTTATATAAACACAATGGAGCACATCAATTTACGTGGTTCGGTCAGATTGACCTACGTCCACGGGAAAGGAGTAATATATCTTCATTTATGAAATTGTCGAACATTTACATAGCTTCAAGGTTACATGAATACCAAAGTTTAATGAACTGAATTCTAAACAGCCCAACCATATTTTAACAAAAAATCCGCACAGACTGCTCAAACCGCCAACAGTTACTCCAAAACAACAATTATTTCCAAACTGCAATCCTTCCAATTGCTCTTGCAGCCGCTAGAACTCCCACAACTGAAGCATAAAGAATGTTTTTTTCAGCCCATGAGGAGCATATTAAGCATATTAAGAATCTAAAGATACCCATATGTATTTAGATATGTAACACCTAAATTCTGCTATTTGCATTCGCATCATTCAAATCCTTCTTAATCAAAGCCTAGGAGTCATGTGGTATATTTAACGCACAAAATCTGATTTCATATATGTGAACGTACAAGAACTATTGATATGCATTTCAAATATTGATTTCATATATGTGAGATTTCCCAAATCACTGATGCTAAAGACTCAAAAGTAATTGTAACAAAATAAACAATGGATCAACCATTTTCAACTTCTTAATCAAATCGGAGTAAAGTTTGTTGCTCATACAATTCCATTCCTCAGAATATCAGGAATTTCCGATTTTCAATCTTTCTTAAGCAAGACAAAGAAAAGATGGAAACGTTGAGACATACACCTTGATGCTTATATGACACAGAAAATATTTAAACTTTGAGACATACACCTTTCAGTTTTAACAAATGTGTAAAGCATAGTGAGAGCTCCCAAAGTTTTCCATAAACCAAACCCACCATATATAAAGCAAAGGGAAACCTCACAAATTTCAGTTTTAGCATATATTAAAGGGGCGCATATGTAATGTTTCAAGCTAACCTTTCCCTTTGCAACATGCTTTCTGTTTCAACTATTCTCAATGTCAAGTTAGCTTCTTCAAAAAGTTACAAAAGAGAGATTAGAGCAGGGGAGAAACTATTCTTGATGAACAAACAGGCCCTGAGTGGCATGTATGTAAAGCTTCCAAAAGTAACCATATTCCAAAAGTAAAACGATCTTAAAGAAAGAATCAAGTGAGATGAAACTATGCACAAAAGTAATCGAACATCAAAAAACGCAAATCAAAATAGGAGACAGATCCGATTACAGGACCTTCCCAAAAACGCAAATCTAAATGGGAAATTTACAGGGGAGAAGCGATCTTCGTCCGCGGGATGAAGAGAGATTAGGGTAGGGGAGAAGACAGAAGAAATGTCTCCCACGTGTAACCATTTACCAAGAAGAAGAGAAGAGAGATTCACCAACGCAAACGAGAAAGAAGAGGGGTTTTACCTTCAAAGAATCGTACTCGGTCAAGAAAGGCGCACGGAGCTCACGAGAGAAGTTCTTGGGCGGAAAGGGAGAGCAGGAGTTCGGGAGTGCAGACGAACGAAAGCAAGCTAAGGGAATTTTCAAGTAAAAAGCGGAGTGAAAGTTGGGGCCGCAGGGTTTATCCCGCGGCTTGCTTTCACCAAACTTCGCGGCACATTGTCGCGATGTCAAGCTCCCAAAAGGCGCGTCGGAGCAAATTTGCGGTGCTTAGCCGCACTGCACACAAATAATCCCAACCAAACGGGCCCTTAGGCTCTGTTTGACGCAGCTCGCTGCTCGACTTTCCGATCAGTACTGCGCTCGCCTCGTAAAGCTTCGTCGCGGGAAGCAACTGCGAGAAAGTTCTAGTTGTCCGTTTAGTGCGAGTTATGTGAAAACAACATGTAGAGCACTGTTTCTGAGAAAATGACAAATTTACCCCTACTGAGTAAAACTGTTTAAAAAAGAAATTAAGCGCCACATTCTCGTAACTTTAGAAGCAAAAATTCATTTCTAAACAGAACAGAAAGTGCTAAAATATTTTTTATTTAGAATATTGAACATATACAATAGATTCTTATGTATTTACATTTCTAACACAGAAAGTCTTAACTTCGATTCTAGGGCCATTTATATACATGTCACCTAATTCCTATGCATTTATATATGTAAATGCATAGGAATTGAGTGGTGTGTACGTAATTCTTCCTTTATTCTATTAAAAGGTAACTTCGACTCTGCAATAAGGGTGGAGATAAAATGTTTTCCACCATTTAAACTGTATCATACATGCAAAAAAGAATCCCATAGCAGATTGAAGAACAACGGCATCATCCACATCTAAACCAAATTTAAAGCAATACATTCTAAAGCAATACATTCTAAAGCAATAAACAATTTTTTTTATTAGGAACAGGCTAATAACGTGCAATATTAGTGGTATTGCAATATCTGCCTCCAATGTCTATGGAGACAGACACCTAAAATTTGTGATGATTTAAGTCACATAGAAAATGATATAAGATTAATAAATATGATAAGGGTTTATCACTAACAAAGTTGAAGAGAGGGTTGGAAAAGAAAAAGCACTGGTGTCTCCTGAAGCTTTATTAGTAAATTACTTGGACATGGAAATTTATGTATTCAAGCACATAATATAAACTACAAAATTACACGCACGTGTAAGATTTACATACACATCTTGAGCTGAATGAAATCTTTCGTTAAGAAGAAGTAAGAACACAATTGGAATAAATGAATTTGCTGCCTACAAAACTCCAACAATGTTATCAAGAGCCTGATGCTTCAGGCTTCAATATCACTGACCACATTGTCTACTTATTCATGGCCATTATATTGCTCTAATGACATATACATTCCCCACCAAAATATTATGTAATTAAGCTCAATCAATTACAGGAAATGGGATTAAAAGAAATTAAAAATGTAACATCTTATGTAATTAATCTTCCATATTTAGTTAACCACAATCAGTTATTCATCATTGCCTCCCTCAAAGAACAGGAAATGGAATTAAATGAAATTAAAAATGGGACATTTACATATATACCACCATAATCTTATGTAATTAAGCTTCCATATTTAGTTCAAGGTCAATTAACTCTTCTTCATAGCTTCCTTCAATGAAGAATGTGAAATTTTGAATTATGCTCTAATTGATTCCATAGAGAATTCACCTATAAATAGGTGAGTACAAGTACAAGAATAAGGAAAGAAATTAAGTACTTCCTATAATTACGGAATAACATAAATAGCCAAAATTAAGGAATTAAAATAATGACTGAATATAGAAAGTATTAAAGTATATTTATGAGTGTAATTCCACACTCCCCCCTCAAGTTAGGTTGTACAGATTGTACATGCCCAACTTATTGTTTAGCTCATCAAAGCTTGACTTAGGGAGAGCCTTGGTGAGAATGTCTGCGGTTTGCTTTCTAAAAGGAGTATAGATCAATTCAATGATTCTATTGTCCACTTTCTCCGAAATGAAGTTTCGATCAATCTCAATGTGTCTTGTTCGGTCATGATGAACAGGGTTCTTTGCGATACTGATTGCTGCTTGATTGTCACAGAGCATCCTGATAGGATTTTCTCCCATAATCCCAAGCTCCTTGAGAAATCTTTTGATCCACATTCCTTCACAGATTCCAGTGTTATTGCCCTGTATTCTGCTTCTACACTACTCTGAGATACCACCAATTGCTTCTTGCTTCTTCATGTCACTAGATTGCCGCATACATAAGAGCAATACCCAGAGGTTGATCGTCGGGAGGATATGTCTCATGCCCAGTCAACATCAGTAAAAACTTCTACCCTTTGACTATCATTCTTCTTGAATAATAATCCTTTTCCTGGAGTCATCTTTAAGAATCTTAAGATTCGATTAACAGCTCCTATATATTCCTCAGTGGGACAGTTCATGAATTGACTCACTTTACTTACTGAAAAACTTATGTCTGGTCTGGTGTGGGATAAGTAAATAAGTCTTCCAACAAGTCGCTGATATCGTCCTTTGTCGACTGGTAAACTATCATTCTCCATTCTAATTTTATTATACGGGTCTATTGGAGTATTATTAGTTTGCATCCAAGTATATCAGATTCTTTCAATAGGTCCAATGTGTACTTTCTTTGAGTGACAGCTATCCCCATTTTGGATCTTGCAACTTTCATTCCTAAGAATAATTTCAAGTCTCTAAGGTCCTTGATTTCGAATTCATGGGCTAGAAAATTCTTCAGTTTTGTCAATTCTTCAGTGTAATCACCTATAAGAATGATGTCATCAACATACACGATGAGTATAGCAATCTTCGTCTCGGATCTTTTTGTGAACATTGTATGATCAGCCTGACTTTGAGTATAACCGCATTTGATTACTGAATTGGTGAATCGGGCAAACCAAGCACGGGGAGATTGTTTGAGACCATACAGAGATTTCTGGATCTTACCTACTTTGCCACTAGGGAAGGATCCTTCTAGACCGGGAGGTAAATCCATGTATACATCCTCTTCAAGATCTTCATAAAGGAATGCATTTTTGACATCAAGTTGCATTAGTGGTCAGTCTCGATTTGTTGCAATAGAGAGTAGGATTCTAATGAAGTTTAGTTTGGCTACTGTGCGGCTTATTTTTAGGTCGTGTTTTATTTTGAAGAGGGGTCGCCTAACAGAAATCTGTCGGCGAATTTTTAATTTAATTAAAATAAATAATTTGAAAAGTAGTATTTGATTTTGAAAATAATTTTAAATTTGAAGGTTTTAAGGTATGAGATTAAACCGATCTCACATCCCAAATAGTTTATATAAACGAGCACCGCACCACAAACCGTGTACCTATCCCTAAGGATAGTACACACTCGCTTGATGGTGGGGCTTGATTAAATAAACTAGAAGATTAGTGACATCCGTTTGGTCCGTGAACCAATTTTATAAGCCGACAAGTTTCCCCTGCTTAATATGAAAACATTAAACAGGGTTTATATTACTCAGGTTCTTTAAAATTCCTATAAGGGCAAGCCCCTATAGTTAATTACATCTTAAGTGACGGGAATCACCTAAGAAAACTCTCGATAATAATCAATGATTCTCGCTCTCAAGAATTTCAAAGTTTAAGGTTTTCAAAGATTGAATTTTGGAATTTCAATAGTGGAATGGATCAAATTTGGAACATTTTGTTTTGTGAATCCAAAGGAAGAAAGGTAGGAGAAATCACTGATTCGAAGTGAACTTCGATAATTTCCCGACTATCCTATCGTTTGGCTTGAATTTAGGAAAGTCCTAATGTTTATTTATTATTTCAATCTTGCCAATTTTAATTAATTAGGGCTTATATTTGTATGATAAAATCAAACAAATAACTTTAGAAGATGTGAGGGTTTATGTCGTATCGGACGACTACCTCGGAATCCTAAGACCGGTTAGGGCTTAATTTGCAATGCAAATGCCTAACGAAGAGTTGAGGATTTATGTTGCACTAGTGCAAGCTACCTCGAAGTCCTATGGCTTGGTTATTTAATTCTAGAAAAGTTTTCTTGAAGTAGACTCGAGTTTTGCGATGACGATGGTCGTCGTCGCCCACCATGCTCCAAGCTCCTCGTTGTTGCAAAGGTTTAGTTTTAGAAATCATAAATCGAGGAGTCGAGAAAAGTGTTTTGGTTTAGAGAAAATCTTAATTTCCAAGTGTTTTTTATGTTTTATTTAAAACAAATCTTAAAGTTGATTATAACGACACCGGTTAAGATCCCACGGTTCCATCCTTCCGCATCATTATTTTTATCGGATTCACTTAGTCCGGATGAATTTGCTAAACTCAATCGAATGAGTTCCACACTTTCATTTAGACCGTGGGAAATCCCGTTAGCAACACGTAGGTTACATCATCCGAGGTATTCCCGATCATCCAACGAGACGTTTTAATTTAGTTGTAATTGTAGTTTTGTGTTCTGTTTGTGATTAAATTTTGAGTTGTTTTATATTTTGAAATGTTGTGGCGGTGAATTTTATCTTGCAATGACTTTTAATTTAATTTTGGTTTCAGTTTTAGGGGCTATCCTAAAGGTGTGGGTTTTCATGCAACTCGTTGTTTTATCATGCAAGAAAAGTAAAATGCATTTGCAATAAAGTAAATTGCAAGAAAGTAAATTGCAAGAAAGTAAATCGCAATAAAATAAAAGCGTACTCGGAGGGTCTTCCCGTCATCCCAAGCTGCACTTAAAACACAATTAGCATATTTAAGCAAGTTCCTAGGTAAAGCTAAGGGAAAGGTTATGGTTTTCTACCAAATTCCTAATCCTATAATTTAGTCATTTCCTATGACGTCTAGGTTCTTTGTGTTTTTGCTTGAGGACGATTTTCTTCATCAAAGAACAATTAAGTCCAATTGTTCTTATAAATATCCTATCATATTGAGGAAGTGTTTAAGAGGAATCTTAAACATCTTTTCAATATTTCTAGGATTGTTTTAAGTCCAAATGAATTTAATTATACAGATGAATTAATCGTCCAAGAATTTCAAGTTTTATTGTTATCTTGCTCAGTAAACTAGGATATTTGAATATCCTATAAGTGAAGTAACATTTCATTTAATGTTACGTTTAGGAGTTATGATAACTAAAACTTTCGAGGGTAAATTAAGTATTCAAATGATTTGATTTAAGTTAAAGGGTTTAAATTTGGAATAGTGTTCAAGTTGTTTTATATTTAATTTAATTTAATTTAATTGAGTTTGATTTAATTTAACATAGTTCAATTTAATTTGATTTGGTATTTAATTAATTTGATTTGATTTAATTTAATTTAATTAATTTAATTTGTTTTAATTTAATTTAATTTAATTGTTTAATTTAATTTAATTTAATTTTAATTTAATTTAATTTAATTTAATTTTTAAATTTAATCTTAATTTAATTTAATTGTTTAATTTAATTTAATTTAATTATTTAATTTAATTTAATTTAATTATTAAATTTAATTTAATCTTAATTTAATTTATCTTTAATTTATTTTATTTTTAATTTTAATTGAAATTAAGTCTTTTAATATTTTAAATTTGAATTATCATTTTAATTAAAAAATTGAGTATTAGTTGATATAATTAATTTAGGGATTTTTAAATTAAAGAATAAATCTCTTCCTAATAAATATCCCTTATTTTAATAATTCCAATTTTATTATTCTTCCAAATTTAATCTATTATTTAATTAAAGTTTAATCATTTTAAAATTATTTAATGGGTTTCTACCCTTTAATTATTTAAATTTCAATCATCCAAATCAGATTAGGATCAAATATTTTACTTGTTGACTTTTTATTAAACCTAAAGTTTTAATTAAGGATTAAAGATTTTAATTACCATTTTACCCTTTAAGCTTAATAATTTCATAACTCACTAAATTGAACTCAAATGAACTTGAAATTTTTATGTGACTTCACTCATATGTCAATAAAGACATGAGAGGAGAAAATGTGATTTTTCTGTATTTAATTTATTTATATAATTATTTTTGGTGGAAAATAGAGATTTTCAAGGAAAATTTGATAACATGACCAAGGGAAAGTTTCTGTCCTTAAGAAAATTAGGGGACATTCCTAATGACCAGAGAAGCACTTGGACCAATTTTGGTGATTTTTTGAATTATATTATTTTTATTATAATTATTTTGAGTTTTGGAGTGTTAATTAATTTAAAAATAAAATAAATGTTGAAAAATGGATTTTATATTTTTCAAAAATCTCTCTGATATCAAGGAAACCAGAGAATCAAATTTTGCAATTTTCTGATTTTTCTATGATTTATAATCATTATTTTAGTGAAAATGCTAGAAAATACATTTTTTTAATTTTAAAATTACCCTAGGGCTTTAAAATTTAATATCTCACTAAATAGACTTAGGAAAAATGTGGGATTTGTTCCTAAGTGATTAAAATTCAAAATGTGACATTTTGGTGAATTTTATTATTTTTGTGATTTTTATTATTTTTTTAATTATTAAAAATATTAAAATATTATTAAAAATCAACTTTTTCAGAAAATTGAAATTTTAATTTTCTTAGATTCCCCTGATATCAGAGAGGCTCCAAAACCAATTTGGTGAATTTTTAAAAAATATTTTAAAAGTTATGAATTTTTAAAGTTCAAAATGGCTAAGTGACTTAATCAACCCAATTAGTGGGGCTAACCAAGTCCAATTGACTTCAAATTTTTATGGTGGATTCCTCTGATCCTAAAGGTCAGTGGAGAATTGATTTCAAGTCAATTTGATGCCTGGTTAACTCTAATTAATTAAAGACCTATTTTAGGTGTTTAAGCCAATTAGGGTTAATCTGAGTGAATTAACTCAAGTCCTATTTTTCCTAGAGTTCTCTGGTCATAAGGAACATCACCAAATATTTCTAGAATTTATTTCACAACATGCTAATTTTTGGAATTAAAATACTCAAAAGAGTAACATGCATTTGAAAAATAAATAACTTTTCACAGAGATGGCCTCGACCTTGGAAAATTCGAGGAATGTTCCCAAGTTCAGAGGCTTCAAAAGCCCTATGGTCTCATGCCATGGTGAATTGTATACATGCATGGAGAATTAAATGTATGCAGAGAGTAAATAAATCATAAAAAATAAAATACTTAATTAAATTAAATGATTTCTTTTCCACATTATTCTCCTCTCGTTCACTCGAGCAAGAGAGTATTTTTATTTTATTTTTGTGATTTTTCTACACAGAGATATGAATTTTTGAAGTTTAGGGAATTAAATAAATAGAAAAATACCCTAATTTTCTATTTATCCACGCGGCGCCGCGTCAACCTCGGCAGCCTCCGAACGCACACGCGTCGCGCTCCCATTCGACGCCGCCACCCGAGTCGGCAGCCCGGGCCCCGCGGTTCTCGTACCGTCTCCCGGTCCGACGCAATCCCGGCCGTCCGCGCGCGCGTGTATCGAATGGACGCGCATCCGTTCATCGTCCCCAAGTGTTCTCACCCGAGAGCCGTCCACACTAAATCCCTAAGATCTCACTCGATTCTCAATGGATTTTCATGTTCTTATGCTCTATGGATTCGTCTCGAAGAGACGAACACATCTATACGGCTAACATGCATTGAAACTAAGGCATTTGAAATGGAGAATCTCCGAAGCTCGGGATGGAGAGTTAACTCATACCTTAGCTCGGAGAAGTGTGGCTTCAATCCGAGAGTTGTTGCACCTTCGATTGGGTCCCAGCAAGCTCCGGATGAAGTCTCCCGGTCCGGTGAATCGTCCGGATATGATTTCGACCAAGCCCGATCACAAAGCTTGGAGGCCGGAGCAACCGGGTGGCTCGGAGATGGGGCTTTTGATGGTGGACACCTTCCCTCGGTCCGGTGAAGGTGTAGAGCCAATCAATTTGAGGATTGGCTCACCGTGGCAAAGTGTCCCGGTTTTGGGTGGAATTTCAGCTGAGAAATCGGGCTCTGTCGGTGGGGATTAGGGCAAATCGACACCTGGGGTCAACCGCTCTAAGGATGGTGAAGGGTTTGGAACAATTTTGGCGAGTTTCGGCAAGGTTTGTGCTTGGCTCTTCTTTGGCCGAGAGGGTGAGGGGTTTAAATCAGAGAGGGTGGAAGGCCTCCTGGGGGAGTTAGGGCTTGGGATCGACTGCTCTGGTGAGGAGAAGATCAGCCATGGTAGCCACTGGGGATGGGGCAGCTCAGCAAGTGAGAATTTCAATGTTGGCTCACATGTGAACTTTCGGCCATGGTGTTTTCCGGCGGCCCAGGTGGCCGGCCGGCCAGCATGGGTCACCCTCAAGGTCAGGTGGGTCGGGTCTGGAGGTTTGTGCAATCAATCGGCCACGGACATGTGTAAAGGCTTTGATCCAAAGTGGAATGGGGCATGGCTAGATTTGAACCTAAATGGGTCAACCCACCCATTTGGGCTAGGTGCACCACCCAAGGCCTGGTTTTGGCTGAGGGAAAAGTGATTTGGCTCAAGCATAATCAGTAGGGTCAAGTCACCATCCAAGCACAATTAGGCTTAAGCATGGTTTAGTGGAAACATGGAAGTGGTTAATCACCTTTAGGAATTAAGGAAAGAGCCTCCTCCTTTTGCCCAAAATGGCATGGTGACATGTAAAGAGGCTCTCATGGCTTGCATATGGCTTGTGCATGGCTCCATGGCTCCATTTGGCTTGGGAAAAGTAAAGTCAATTTCATGGAAATGGATTTAAGGAAAATTTTGGTATTTAGGGGTGATTTGGCATGAGGCTTGATTTGGAATTATTTGATGATGAATTTAGGACTTAGGGATGATTTTAATTGAAAGTATGATGAGGGGAAATGTCATATGGGCCTTGGAAGAATTTTGGGCTTTTTTGGAAGGGTTTTAGATGGGCTTTTAAGATGGATTAGGAAAGTGGGCTCTTGAATTTTAAAATGGATTTTGGGATGAAATTTTGTAAAGAGGTTGGGCCAAATAATTATTGGGTTTAGCTCATGGATGTGTCATGAGTGACTTGAAGCAAATTTGGGGTAGTTTGGACTTGAATTGGGTTGGATTTGAATTCTTTTGGTGAATGGGCCAATGTAGGTCAAATCGGGCTAACTTGGGCCAATGTTGGGCTAGGATTGAAATTGATGTAAAATAAATATTAGGAAATGCTTATGGGAGTGTTTCAAAGAGGTTTTGGCTTTGGTTGGGTTTTAATTTTGAGGTTTGGGCCTATTTGGGTTAGATTTGGGTTTAGGTCAAAATTGGGCTTTTTTGATTTTGGGTTGAATTTGAGTGGGGTTTGGGTCAAAATCTTGGGCAAATCATGCTAGTGTTTTGTTTATGAGGATGTTAAGGAAGGTTTAGAAAAGATTTGGGGTTAATTGGAGTTGAATTGGGTTAGTTTGGGCTAAGTTTGGGTCATGGGTCCAAATTTGGGCTTTAAGGCCCAAAGTGAAATTGGATCCAAATGTCAATCAAATTGGACTTGGATTTGGTCTAAATTGGTATTGGGAATGTTGAATTGAAGTTTAGAATTGAATTGGACCAAGATTGGGGTCAATTGGGTATGTTTGGTTTGACATTGGGTCCACTTTGGGTTAAAATGGGTCAATTTGGGGGTTTTGACAAAAGTAGGGTAAATTGACAAAATTGGCCCATGGTGTAGTTGGACAAAATGAAATTGGGAATATTTGGGATTTTCTGGAATTTTCTGGGAATTTTCTGAATTTTTGGATTTTTAGGCCAAGAAGGGTATTTTGGGTATTTGGAGGGTATTGGGGGGTTTTCTTGGAATTTTTGGTATTTTTGGGTGTGGATAGTCAATTTGAGTGATGTGGAGGTGTTTGGGATTGATTTTGGAAAATTTTAGGTAATTTGGAGATTTTGCAAAAATTTGGGTAATTCAAGGGTTTTGGGTAGGTTTAGTAGGTGTAGGGTCCTGGGGTCAAAAATTGAAAATTTGGGAAATTGAAGATTGGGTGAATTTGGGTGGGGTGAAATCATTTTGGTTGAGCCATGAAGCCATTTCAAGCCCATATGAGCCATGAAAGGACTCATTTGAGGCATTCACTATGTTGTTCCTAACCCTCTCGACCAAGGGCTTGGGGTTAAGGACCATCCATGTGAATCACCTACATGAGTCGGGAGGTCAAGTTGGGTATGGGTGTGGTTTTAGGAAGTGTGTGGAAATGTAGTGTGTAAGTGTAGTGTATGTCAGCCCCTTCATCGATACCAGTGCCACCTGTAGCGGCGAGTCCTAAGGCCAAAGAGTCCTATAGGAACTCATCCTTTAAACTTCCATATTTGATTTCAACCCTCTAGGTGATTGTCGGCATATTTTTAGGTCGTGTTTTATTTTGAAGAGGGGTCGCCTAACAGAAATCTGTCGGCATATTTTTAATTTAATTAAAATAAATAATTTGAAAAGTAGTATTTGATTTTGAAAATAATTTTTAAACTTGAAGGTTTTAAGATATGAGATTAAACCGACCTCACATCCCAAATAGTTTATATAAACGAGCACCGCACCACAAACCGTGTATCTATCCCTAAGGATAGACACACTGCTTGATGGTGGGGCTCGATTAAATAAACTAGAAGATTAGTGACATCCGTTTGGTCTCGCGAACCAATTTTATAAGCCGACAAGTTTCCCTCGCTTAATATGAAAACATTAAACAGGGTTTATATTACTCGGGTTCTTTAAAATTCCCTATAAGGGCAAGCCCCTATAGTTAATTACATCTTAAGTGACGGAATCACCTAAGAAAACTCTCGATAATAATCAATGATTCTCGCTCTCAAGAATTTCAAAGTTTAAGATTTTCAAAGATTGAATTTTGAAGTTTCAATAAGGAATGGATCAAATTTTTGGAACATTTTGTTTTGTGAATCCAAAGGAAGAAAGGTAGGAGAAATCACCGATTCGAAGTGAACTTCGATAATTTCCCGACTATCCTATCGTTTGGCTTCGAATTTAGGAAAGTCCTAATGTTTATTTGATATTTCAATCTCGCTAATTTCAATTAATTGTGGCTTATATTTGTATGATAAAATCAAACAAATAACATCTAGAAGATGTGAGGGTTTATGTCGTATCGGACGACTACCTCGAATCCTAAGACCGTATAGGGCTTAATTTGCAATGCAAATGCCTAACGAAGAGTTGAGGATTTATGTTGCACTAGGCAAGCTACCTCGAAATCCTATGGCTTTGTTGTTTCAATTCTAAGAAGAGTTTTGCTGAAGTAGACTCAGGTTTTGCTGATGACGATGGTCGTGCCGCCCACCATGCTCCGAGCTCCTTGTTGTTGCAGAGGTTTAGTTTTAGAAATCATAAATCAGGGGATGAGAGAAGTGTTTTGGTTTAGAGAAAATCTTAATTTCCAAGTGTTTTTTGTGTTTTAATTAAAACAAATCTTAAAGTTGATTATAACGACACCGGTTAAGATCCCACTGGTTCCATCCTTCCGCATCGTTATTTTTATCGGATTCACTTAGTCCGGATGAATTTGCTAAACTCAACTCGAATGAGTTCCACACTTTCATTTAGACCGTGGGAAATCCCGTTAGCAACACGTAGGTTACATCATCCGAGGTATTCCCGATCATCCAACAGGACGTTTTAATTTAGTTGCAATCGTAGTTTTGTGTTCCGTTTGTGATTAAATTTTGAGTTGTTTTATCTTTTGAAATGTCGTGGCGGTGAATTTTATCTTGCAATGACTTTTAACTTAGTTTTGGTTTTAGTTTTAGGGACTATCCTAAAGGTGTGGGTTTTCATGCAACAGCTTGTTTTATCATGCAAGAAAAGTAAACCGCATTTCGTAATAAAGTAAATTGCAAGAAAGTAAATCGCAATAAAATAAAAGCGTACCTGAGGGTCTTCCCGTCATCCCAAGCCGCACTTAAAACACAATTAGAATATTTAAACAAGTTCCTAGGTAAAGCTAGGGAAAGGTTATGGTTTTCTACCAAATTCCTAATCCTATAGCTAGTCATCTCCTATGACGTCTAGGTTCTTTGGGTTTTGGTTTAAGGACGATTTTCTTCATCAAAGAATAATCAAATTCAATTGTTCTTAAAAATATCCTATCATATCGAGGAAGTGCTTAAGAAGGATCTTAAACATCTTTTCAATATTTCTAGAATTATTTTAAGTCCAAATGAATTTAATTATATAAATGAATCGATCGTCCGAGGTTTTCAAGTCTCGTTAACTCGCTCGATCAACTAGGACATTCGAATATCCTATGAGTAAAGTAACACTCCATTTAATGTTTCATTTATGAGTTACAATAATCAAAGCTTTCAAGGTAAATTAAGTATTCAAATGATTTGATTTAAGTTAAAGAGTTTAAATTTGGAATAGTGTTCAAGTTGTTTTATATTTAATTTCTTTTATGTCTTAGTGATGTTATATTTAATTTAACTTAATTTAATTGAGTTTTAATTTAGTTTAACATAGTTCAATTTAATTTGACTTGTGTTTAATTAATTTGATTTGATTTAACTTTAATTTAATTATTTAATTTAATTTAATTTAATTTTAATTATTTAATTTAATTTAATTTAATTGTTTAATTTAATTTAATTTAATTTTAATTTAATTTAATTTAATTGTTTGATTTAATTTAATTTAATTTTAATTAATTTAATTTAATTGTTTAATTATTTAATTTAATTTAATTATTTAATTTAATTTAATTTTAATTAATTTAATTTAATTGTTTAATTTAATTTAATTTAATTATTAAATTTAATTTAATTTAATTTTTAAATTTAATCTTAATTTAATTTATCTTTAATTTACTTTATTTTTAATTTTAATTGAAATTAAGTCTTTTAATATTTTAAATTTGAGTTATCATTTTAATTAAAAATTGAGTATTAGTTGATATAATTAATTTAGGGATTTTTTAAATTAAAGAATAAATCTCTTCCTAATAAAGATCCCTTATTTTAATAATTCCAATTTTATTATTCTTCCAAATTTAATCTATTATTTAATTAAAGTTTGATCATTTTAAAATTATTTAATGGGTTTCTACCCTTTAATTATTTAAATTTCAATCATCCAAATCAGATTAGGATCAAATATTTTACTTGTTGATTTTTTATTAAACCTAAAGTTTTAATTAAGGATTAAAGATTTTAATTACCATTTTACCCTTTAAGCTTAATAATTTCATAACTCACTAAATTGAACTCAAATGAACTTGAAATTTTTATGTGACTTTACTCATATGTCAATAAAGACATGAGAGGAGAAAATGTGATTTTTCTGTATTTAATTTATTTATATAATTATTTTTGGTGAAAAATAGAGATTTTCAAGGAAAATTTGATAACATGACCAAGGGAAAAGTTTCTGTCCTTAAGAAAATTAGGGGACATTCCTAATGACCAGAGAAGCACTTGGACCAATTTTGGTGATTTTTTGAATTATATTATTATTTATTATAATTATTTTGAGTTTTGGAGTGTTAATTAATTTAAAAATAAGATAAATGTTGAAAAATGGATTTTATATTTTTCAAAAATCTCTCTGATATCAAGGAAACCAGAGAAACAAATTTTGCAATTTTCTGATTTTTCTATGATTTATAATAATTATTTTAGTGAAAATGCTAGAAAATACATTTTTTTAATTTTAAAATTACCCTAGGGCTTTAAAATTTAATATCTCACTAAATAGACTTAGGAAAAATGTGGGATTTGTTCCTAAGTGATTAAAATTCAAAATGTGACATTTTGGTGAATTTTATTATTTTTGTGATTTTTATTATTTTTTAATTATTAAAAATATTAAAATATTATTAAAAATCAACTTTTTTAGAAAATTGAAATTTTAATTTTCTTGGGTTCCCCTGATATCAGAGAGGCTCCAAAACCAATTTGGTGAATTTTAAAAAATATTTTAAAAGTTATGAATTTTTAAAGTTTAAAATGGCTAAGTGGCTTAATCAACCCAATTAGTGGGGCTAACCAAGTCCAATTGACTTCAAATTTTTATGGTGGATTCCTCTGATCCTAAAGGTCAGTGGAGAATTGATTTCAAGTCAATTTGATGCCTGGTTAACTCTAATTAATTAAAGACCTATTTTAGGTGTTTAAGCCAATTAGGGTTAATCTGAGTGAATTAACTCAAGTCCTATTTTTCCTAGAGTTCTCTGGTCATAAGGAACATCACCAAATATTTCTAGAATTTATTTCACAACATGCTAATTTTTGGAATTAAAATACTCAAAACAAGCAACATGCATTTGAAAAATAAATAACTTTTCACAGAGATGGCTCTCCGACCTTGGAAAATTCGGTGAATGTTCCCAAGTTCAGAGGCTTCAAAAGCCCTATGGTCTCATGCCATGGTGAATTGTATACATGCATGGAGAATTAAATGTATGCAGAGAGTAAATAAATCATAAAAAATAAAATACTTAATTAAATTAAATGATTTCTTTTCCACATTATTCTCCTCCGTTCACCTGAGCAAGAGGGTATTTTTATTTTATTTTTGTGATTTTTCTACACAAAGATATGGATTTTTGAAATTTAGGGAATTAAATAAATAAGAAAATACCCTAATTTTCTATTTATCCACGCGGCGCCGCGTCAACCTCGGCAGCCTCCGAAACGCCGCGTGTCGCGCTCCCATTCGACGCCGCCATCCGAGTCGGCAGCCCGGGCCCCGCGGTTCTCGTACCGTCTCCCGGTCCGACGCAATCCCGGCCGTCCGTGCGCGCGTGTATCGAATGGACGCGCATCCGTTCATCGTCCCCAAGTGTTCTCACCCGAGAGCCGTCCACACTAAATCCCTAAGATCTCACTCGATTCTCAATGGATTTTCATGTTCTTATGCTCTATGGATTCGTCTCGAAGAGACGAACACATCTATACGGCTAACATGCATCGGAACTAAGGCATTTGAAATGGAGAATCTTCAAAAGCTCGGGATGAAGAGTTAGCTCATACCTCGGCTCGTAGAAGTGTGGCTTCAATCCGAGAGTTGTTGCACCTTCGATCGGGTCCCGCAGAACTCCGCATGAAGTCTCCCGGTCCGGTGAATCGTCTAGCCATGAAAGTGACCACGCCCGATCACAAAGCTTGGAGGCCGGAGCAACCGGGTGGCCTCGGAGATGGGGCTTTCAGTGGAAACTTCTCCTCTCGGTCCAGTGAAGGTGTAGGACCAGTCAATTTGAGGATTGGCTCACCGTGGCAAAGTGTCCCGGTTTTGGGTGGAATTTCGCCGAGAAATCGGGCTCGTCGGTGGGGATTAGGGCAAATCGACACCGGGGATCAACTCGCTCTCAGGATGGTGAAGGGTTTGAAACAATTTTGGCGCAGTTTCGGCAAGGTTTGTGCTCGGCTCTCCTTTGGCCGAGAGGGTGAGGGGTTTAAATAGGAGAGGGTGGAAGGCCTCCTGTGGGGAGTTAGGGCTTGGGATCACCGCTCCAGTGAGGAGAAGATCAGCCATGGTGACCACTAGGGATGGGGCAGCCTCGGCAAGTGAGAATTTCAATGTCGGCTCACATGTGAGCTCTCGGCCATGGTGTTTTCCGGCGGCCCGGTGGCCGGCCGGCCAGCATGGGTCACCCTCGAGGTCAGTGGGTCGGGGTTGGAGGTTTGTGCAATCAATCGGCCATGGACATGTGTAAAGGCTTTGATCCAAAGTGGAATGGGGCATGGCTAGATTTGAACCTAAATGGGTCAACCCACCCATTTGGGCTAGGTGCACCACCCAAGGCCTGGTTTTGGCTGAGGGAAAAGTGATTTGGCTCAGCATAATCAGTAGGGTCAAGTCACCATCCAAGCACAATTAGGCTTAAGCATGGTTTAGATGGAAACATGGAAGTGGTTAATCACCTTTAGGAATTAAGGAAAGAGCCTCCTCCTTTTGCCCAAAATGGCAT